>JBBPCX010069711.1:0-11151 GCA_037974365.1 Hydrocynus forskahlii | reverse complement strand
ATTATTACATTATCAGTGATCTATTGTTCTTGATTGTTTAGGATCCACCCAGCAGTCTAATGCACGGAAGAAGAGAAAATCTGCTGGAGCACTTTCTGCACTTTAAAACAGTTTTCATTTATCATTAACAACTTTAATAATATTTGATCCTAAAACATTTCTAGAGGATGAACTGGGGTAGCTTGTGGTCTAGTAGTTAGTGTCATGGACTTGTCCTAGGAAGGAAATATGGCACAAGCGTATTTGGAGGTGGGGCCGGGGCAAGGGCCACGGCGTCTTGAGGCCAAGCTGGGGCAGGAGCCATGGTATCTGGAGATGGATACGGAGCGAGAGCCACGGCTTCAGAAGAGTGATTGATAGCCTCATAGGTATGTCTTCAGTTGAAAGATGACTGTCATGTGTAATTCCATTACATAAGAGTGATAAAAGGAGATATTCTGTGTAGAGACAGACTGTTTTGAAGTTGTATCATTTTGTATCATCATCTGCCTCCTGACGCCGTGGCCCTCGCTCTGGCTCTGAATCCGCCTCCAGAAGCCGTGGTTCCCGCTACGCCTCTGCTTCCGCTCCGGCTCCACCTCCAGACACCGTGGCTCTCGCTCTGGCTCCGCATCCAGACGTGTGCACATTTTTGCCTTACAGGACCTCCCAAAAGACCATCAAAGGTGATCTGCACTTCCCTGTCTCTAGGTAAGGAACCACATACACACACTGAATAGCTGCAGACAAATGTAAGACAGCAGTGATGCTGGAAGCCATTTTAGGCTGGGGTGCTGAATCTCAATAGGCCCTCATATTAAATATCATAAGCTTTGATGAAAACAAAATATTTTTTACTGATGTGTTTACTGACCTGTATCCATGAGCCTCACCAATAGTCATTTTATATTTTGCTTGGGATCTTATTAGCTATGTTAGATCGTTCTCTACTGATCAGTATTATGCTGTGTAACAGAGTGCCGTCACCTCATATACTGGTGCCTGAGTCCTAATGGAGCAGATCGTCCCACCCTGGAAGAGACGGAGCTCCACCCCTGGTTTCAGTGACCAGGTCAGTGGAGATCTCTCTTTAAACAGAAAAAATTATGATCTTGTTTCAGTTTTGCTTTATCACTTCATTCTGTTCCTCAACAGCATTTTCAACCTAATACGAACAGTAATATTGTTCTAAAATGGGACATTATTACAATGTCATTGATCTGCCGTTCTTGATTGTTTAGAATCAAACCAACAGTCTGATGCACGGGAAAACAGAAAATCTACTGGAGCACTTTCTGCACTTTCTGCCTTTTCTTCAGTTTCTTTTTTTTTGATTGATTGTAAATTAAAATCAAAAGCATTAATAAATAATAATAATTGAAAAATCATTCACAGCTTTCATAATATTTTATTCTAATACATTTATAGTGGAGGCACTGGGGCAGCTGGTGTTCTGGTTAGGGAGTTGCTCCTGCAGTCAGAAAGTCGGGTTCAACTCTCAGGACTGCTAGTGGCACTACTGAGGAACCCTTGAGCATGATACCATCCTACTAGGGCATTAACGACCAGATACTAACACACCTTTGAGTCCGTTCTTATTTCCAACCAATATCCATTAGTATATAATCACCCTAGTAGTATCCAGGGCAGGTTAACACATTCTGAGTTCCACAATACAACTGTGCTCTTGTGTGTGTGTGTGTACAAAGAGAGAATGTAAACAAAGTGCTGTGCTCTTTAAACTAACACTAAGCTCAATAAAACTACTTTACAGTACCAAAAGTTTTTTATTCAAGGAACACCAACAAAGTATTACGTTTACATTTATGGCATTTACGCTAACAGCATTTACATTTATGGCATTTAGTGGACACTCTCATCCAGAGCGACGTACATCAGTGGTTAAGTAGTCT
This sequence comes from Hydrocynus forskahlii, assembly GCA_037974365.1. NCBI lineage: Eukaryota > Metazoa > Chordata > Actinopteri > Characiformes > Alestidae > Hydrocynus > Hydrocynus forskahlii. Next base: position 9,259 of record JBBPCX010069711.1, on the reverse strand, counting down.
ACATCTGTTCTTCACACCTGTAAACCTATGCTAAAATCAACACCTGCTTTTTACCAAATTACTGCCAGCTAAGTTACACACATGAACAAACGCTGTCAAAAGAAAAAACAGTTAAGAAGGAAAGGGCCTGAGGGTTTTTTAAATATAAAGAAAAAAATGTATGAGATAAACGAGAGGACTGGTTAGTCACCAAGGTGCTCATTGAAGACGTGGGTCTTCAGACGATGATTGAAGACAGTGAGGGACCCCACAGATCTGAATTCAAGAAGGAGTTCGTTCCACCACTGGTGTGCCCAGACTGAAAAGAGTCTTGATGCATGTCTTCCTCTTCTTTTGAGCAACAGCAGTGCTTGAAGCTCTGAGAGGACGAGAAGTGACGCTACTTGGTCAACTTAATGTGAGTTGTCACAGGGAGCCAGTGAAGGTTCCGTGGTAGAGGCGTAGTGTGTGAGAATTTAGGAACATTGAAGACTAAAACCGTTCACCTCGGACAAAAGTAATGGGACACCCGGGTGAGGTGAATGGTTTTCGGATGAACTAAAGTTTTCAGTTCAAAACAAGCCGTTCGGACGGAGGGCCCCCATGTGACGTCAGGTGCCGCCCCTCATCTGTCGAGACCCCACCCACAAGCCTGTTACTTGTCACACCTTTTAGTGGCCATCTTGGGTCTTTGCAGCTTTATGTATGCTGAATTCAGCCGTGCCTGACCACTGCAGTGGCAAAAACTCGCTCAAAACACAATTAAACAAACTCTGCTATTGGCGTGAAAATGCAATAATCACGGCGTAAAATGCGTGTTTTGTTCCCATATACGGTAAGGCACGCTCCGCTGCGCCCCAACACCAGATCTGCCATTACGTCTGCTAGTTTTACGAGCACGGATAAGCCGAGCGCAATGTCTACTGGCACACATGAAGTGTCGTTTTCGTCTTGCTCTGGGTCTGACTCGGGGTCGAACATGTAGAGCTGGATACCGCCTATTTTCTGCCTTTTCCATGTGTGTTAAGTGACCCAATACTTTTGTCCACCTAGTGTATCTCTCACGCTTTCTCCCTTCAGCCTGGTCAACATACAGGCTAGGACCACTGTCACAGATTGAAGAGATGGAAAGAAGGAGAGAAAGAAAAACACTTTCACTAGTGTTAAGGACATGGATTATAATGTAAGATCCAGAAGTTAAACGCGTAGCTTAAGCATGATGGGTGGGGCGTGGCCAGCAACATCTTATTTGCATAAAAGGGACAGAGTCTGAAATGACTCGTTTTGAAAAGGACCGAAACTGTGAAGGTGCGTGGCCAATTAGCATATCTCTCACCCTTTGTAAAAGCAACATTTAGATTTAAAATTTTGATTTAGATTTAACATTTAGATTTAGATTTAGATTTAAAATTTAGATTTAGATTTAACATTTAGATACAAGATTTAACATTTAAATTAGATTTACCATTTAGATTTAGATTTCACATTTAAATGTAACATTTATGCAGCAAGAAAATGTACTTAAACGTAACACTGTTTTTTTTTAAACACATTTAGCTCTAAATCTGAAAATTGGGTGAGCATTGCGCTAAATGATGAAAAATGACACCTCTAAATTTGTTTTCACAAATGGCACCCCAAACTCTTTGCCATAATCCGGAACTAGTAGCCAAAAACTATTTTCTGCTTACAACTCCGGATTGCCAGGGGGCTATTATGTTAAACAAGGGGTCGTTGGAAAGATGTCACCGAACCCTATCAAGCTGTGAAGTTTCACAATCAGAGTGCGAGATATATTTTTCATATTTAACATTTAGATTTAAGATCATTTACGGCAAATCCTCCATGTTGGTGAGGGGAAATCTCAGCACGCAGTCCAGCCCCCTGCTAAGTAACAGCCAACTGTAATCACGGGGCGTGGCCAATTAGCATATCTTCTAAACATTTAGAGCTCAACATTTAGAGCTCAAAAATCTCACATTTAGAGTTGATATTTGTAAAAGTGTAACATTTAGATATAGAGCGCAACATTTAGTTTTTTAACACATTTAGCTCTAAATGTGTGAAAATTATGCCAAATGATGAAAAAATGACACCGATAAATTTGTTAAGCTGTTTTTACAAACAGCACCCCATAGACTTGGATTTGGGACAAAAGACTTGAGCCTTAACTTGATATTGCCACTCAAAGACTTGACTTGGACTCAAGCACAAAGACTTGGTAAAAATGACTTGTGAACATCTCTGACCTATAAAGACATTTTATTAGGGAAATTCAGTGAAGAATGCAACAACAAAAAGAAAAATGCAGTTTGGAAAAAGATTACCACATCTGTTAACAGTGTAAATACCGCTGTCAGCAGGGATGATGTCGCGGTTCAAAAAAGATTTAAAGTATAAAGTATTTAGTTCCTTGCGGGTTAGTACGATCCCTGAAAACTCTTTCCCGTCTTACAGCTCTCTCCATAAATTCCTCAGCAAGCCACAAATTATGATCCGTCTCTTCCTCTGGTTTTTTGCTCTTTTTCTGCTGTTACCATGGTGACATAGCATTTTAGACCTATGTTAGCCTGGGGGTGAGGTGGCTAACTATTTAAGTCTAAAATGAGTTGGTCTTAACTTTTGTGAAACTGTCTTACTCGCATTAGACTGGTCTATAAACAAACTTAACTCATTTAATTCCACCGGCAACAATAGTTGTGTCACGATTTCTGTCTGTGGCCGCTAGGGGCCGTCCTTAGACATTGTATGTGCCCTTAGTGGGCGTTACCTGTCTCTGTTCGTCGAATGCTCCATTCCACAGGGCACAACAGACTTGACCACGGGGTCGTGGAGATCTGTGAGTGGGATGCGCTGGACCCGGCGAAGGAACCGACCGGAGCGGGTCGGTACAACCCTCCGGAATTACTGGGGTGGAGGAGGAGTTGATATACGGCTGGAGCAGCCGACCGAAGGACCCGCCTGTGATTGTGGATCTGGGGTTTCCCGCTGACCTCTCCGTCTCCAGTTCAGCGAGAAAGCCATGGAGGCAGTCGCGAGACCTCTGGCTCAGGTCTCCTGATCGGTTACCTCAGGCGTCTCTTGTGTCACCCTCCAAACTGACTCACTCTGGCAGGCGAGTTCTGTGCCGGTCGAACGGACTCCCTCTGCACATAGCACAGACTTGCGGACCCGTGATGGATCCAAAATGGCAGCCCCCAGACAAACCAGTGGCGGATCCAAAATGGTGGTCTCCAGACAACCCAGTGGTGGATCCAAGATGGCAGCTCCCATAGCAGCTGCAGCACGCCAGTCAGCTCCTCCGATGGCTGCAGCACGCCAGTCAGCTTCTCTGATGGCTGCAGCACGCCAGTCACCTTCTCCAGTGGCAGCAAAATGCAGCTCAGCTCCTCCAGCACTAGCACGAAGCTCATCTGCACCCAGGGCTTCAGCTCACAGCTCATCTCCTCCAGGGGCTTCAGCTCAAAGTTCATCTCCTTCTGAGGCTCTTACCCGTAGTTTAATATTTCCCGTGGCTCCAACCCACAGCCTGATGTTTCCTGTGGCCCCAACCCACAGCCTAACGTTTTCTCTCCAACCCACCACTCAGCTCTCTCCGTGGCCCCAGCCTGCCGCTCAGCTCTCTCCGTGGCTCCAGCGCGCAGCTCTCCCCCCCGTGGCTCCTGCGTGCAGCTCCTCCTCAGTGGCCCCTGCAGCGGTTTCCGCACCGGCCTCCCAAGCTCCTGCACCGGCCTCCCAGGCTCCCAAGCTCCTGCACTGGTTCCTGCACTGGCCTCTCAAGCTCCTGCACCGGTTCTCAAGACTGCAGACCCTACACTAGTTTCTGTATCACCCTCCCAAGCTCCAGCAGTCGTGGCTCCCGCCCAGGCCTCAGCTCCAGACGCTGTGGCTCCCGCCTGACACAGCTCCAGATGCCATGGAGATGCCATTTTCTTAGTTCTGTTTGTTCATGTCTGGCCCTCGAGCCTTTTTCTGTTCTGTTCTGTTCTCTGGTGTAAATAAATCTTCTTCATATGGAAGTCTGCGCCTGTTCGGACATTGCCCGGTTGTGACATGTTGCCTTTTTTTTTTTTTTTTTTTTTTTTGGAAGCTCTAGAGATGTTGTTTTGGTTTGGACTACTACTAATATATAATGAGAATGACATGCCTGCATGCATCTTCTCACCGTAAGAAGAGTAAATGTAAGCGCAGCAACATTTGTTGCCGCTAGCATAACACATAGTCATAGTGTTATGCTAGCTGTCAGCTATGCTAGCAGGTTTTGGCTGCTTATTCTATTTATCTTTTGATTTTGTTCTACATAGCTTAAAACTATCAGAGGTTTTGGATCTTCTAGACATAAAAGAAGCCCATATCACAGTCATTCCTACAGTTGAAAAACACACAATTGAAAGTGACTGTGATAGTGACTGCTCAGCTAGGGAGTACCAAGGCGAAGCAGACCATTTGCCTGCGAGAGCGCTGAATGGTGAAGCAACTGCCCTGCTCCCTCACCTCTCACTCCTGAAGTGTTTGGTGTTGAAGAAAACCTATTGCTGACACTTGGTGAGTCTCTCAGAGTGTACAACCAAAAAAGGAAATGCCCTGAGGAAAATAAGCCCCCACAACCAAGAAAAAGATGTCCTGAGGAAAAGGAAACCGCAAAAAACAGACAAACAGGGTTTTTAAAAGATCACGAAGACAGCCACATCCAGTATACCAGATTTTGTGACCTCTGGCTCAGCTGCAGCAGACTGCATGAAATGAACCAGATCTGACCTGTTGACCTCCTACTCTGAGGGAGCTCACTGTTGAGATTTCAAATGCCTATTCAATGCAAACCAAAGGGAAGGAACTTGATCTGAGCATGGATGAGTTGCTTACTTTTTATGGGATTCTGCTCACATCTGGATACAGTTCTGTGCCACGGAGGCACATGTATTGGTCATATGACCCTGATATCTACAATGAAGCCATTTCAAATGCAATGAGAAGGAACCGCTTTGACGAGATAATGGCCTCAATTCATCTTGTTGATAACTCAAAGGCCACAGACGACCCTTTTTACAAAGTGCGGCCCATCTTCAGTGCACTGAATGACTCCTACAAGATGATGACATACACAAAACTGCTATCAATTGATGAAAGCATGATCCCCTATTATGGCAAGAATGGCTGCAAGCAGTTTATCAGGGGCAAACCAATCCGTAGCAAGTTATGGAGCCTTGCTTCCCCATTAGGACAGGGCCCAAGTGTAGTCCTTGGTCTGGCTGAATAAGCAGAAGTTCCTCCAGGATGCACATTTGTGCATGATAACCTTTTCACCTCACTTACCAAACGAGGTTATGGGTCCCTTGGCACACTGAGACCGTGCTGTCTGCATAACATCACCTTCACAGATACAAAGGATTTTGGACAGAAGCCTCATGGAAGCACTGAGGTCCTTACAGAGAGGGAGAAGTTACTGGTGCGATGGAAGAATAACATGGCAACCAATGCCATAGAAAGATATTCAGAAGGTCGAGCATCCAGGTGGAGCAAAGAGAAAAAAGCCTTTGCCAAAGTGCCATAGCCTCTGTGTTTCCTTACATACAACCAAAACATGGTTCTGGAATTAGGTCAAAGAAGAGGTGGTGGCCAGTCCTAGCTTGGTCCCTTTACAGTGCAGTGGTGAATAGCTGGCTGTTCTTCAGAGATGTCATTGGCAGTGATTATGACCTCCTGTCCAGATTTTTAATGGCGAGTGAAATTTAATCAATATGCCTTTGAGCTGTGTTTTGCTCCTAATGTTACATTAATCAAATTTATTGAAACTGGTTTATGAGACTTTGAAATAAATATTTTTTTTTCTTTTTGTCACTAAACAATTGTTACCAAGTATAAAACCTACACTTTCACTAACATAACCAACATGAAATGAAAAAAAATCAAACATATTGTGTGTTAGGGAAGTCTAAGGAGTAAAATGCATGCACTTAATTTGCAGGGAAAAATTTGGGATTAAACAGGTTAAGACCTATTTTACCTCATTGACCAGTCTAAACTACTTTAGTGAAACGAGCCCCAGGATACCCATGCCACATGCATCATACATCCCCAGTGTCCTGGAAGTGGCTGTTTTATCAGAGCATCTGCGCTGATGACCCAGGTCAGGTTGCCCCTTGCCTTATCACACAATCTGACGGCAGTGTCACAGGTTCTTTTTTATATTATTGTAGTTTATAAAACAGTAATCTATACTGCCCTCCCCTCATCTGCCTCCCTTTAAGATTTAGTGCTTGAGAAGTGCTGTTTTCTGTGAGGCTTAACTTTTTCACAAAATGATAGCACAGGGTTGTAAAACCCGCTGCCTTCATACACAGCGCTCAAGAAAAATGCTGTCTTTTATGTATACTTTATTTCGTATACTTACTAAAGGATTGTCTAAACACAAAGAATAATATCCTAGGTATGTCTTTTGGTATAAAATCCTGTTAAGTTTAATCCATTCTGTTAAGTCTGACCGTCCGGGATGGTGCGGCTATGTCCAGACACCTTCCTGACTGCTCTTTTTTAGTTTTTGATTAATTTATTCTTTTGTTTCATGTTTGAAAGTCAGCTGTTTTAATAGTTTATGATAGCAGAATGCTTCTCAACATCAGTAACAACTTTGCACATGTAATTTCGGACACTTTTAAATCCAACCCATTGTGGCCAACAGAGATACTGTGCGGCTCGGACAACAACAATGGACGCGACACTCGTCCGCGGTGTAGAACAAAGAAACACTGGGGGACACAGGCTGGCGTCTGCAACAGACTGAGACAACAAGCGCACCATGCACCGCTCCCTAGTTTCCTGTTTACACTCTGGTTACATTACTCTGTTTGCATTATTCTGGTCACTCTGTTGCATAAGTCTGTTTACATTATTCTGGTCATTCTGTTTACATTACTCTGCTTGCATTGCTCTACTGACAGTGCCGTGCTAACATGGTGCAATGCACTTTAACATCCCACTTGCACATTGTACATATGTAAATCTGACAGATTGCTGCTACATTTACTTAAAAAACCCCTCCAATTGTAGCTTACATATTTAATCTCTAACTTGTTTTGCTCCTTGTTTAAGCTATTTTACTTTTTTAGATTAGTGTTTTAGACATTTTCAGATTTGTGTTTCCAGAATTAAAATCGTACTTTTATACTTATTTCTACTTTACTATAAGCTATATTATACTTATTTTTTGCACAGTCAAAAATGGAGCGGTTAATCCAGGTAATCTGTATGTACTAATATGTGGTGATACTTTTAGTACAATATTATCAATACCGAGAGGCCACTAGCAACCAGCATACAGACTGGTTTTACCAGTCATACTGTGACACTTTTACTGAAACTGTGTGGCCTGTCCAGTTGAGACTCATCACACCAGACATAGCCACACTTTGTGATAAGAGATTGCCTTAGATTGCCTCAAACAGCACAAAGACTGAGCAAAGACTGCCAGTAAAATAGCAGAACAGGATAGAAACATGGCAGTATTTAAATAAATGATATAACTATGTATGTTTCTGGAGAGGATAATGTTTGTGTGTGGTTTGAAAGGCACATTGTCATCTTGCTTATAATAAATAAATAAATGCCTTAATTCTGCTGAATTAAATGCATATCTGATCTCTTTTATGTATCTCAAGTCTGTCCCAAAACAAATAAAAATCACCCTTTAGTAAATCAAAATTCACATTAATATTAACCTACAAATGTAATCACACAGCTAGCTCTCACAGCAAAGCCACATTTAAACAGTCAAAAACCTTTTTCCATTTTCTCTTCCAATGTGAGGCGAATCAGAGATGCGTATCCAGAGAATAATCCAATCACCTATTTAGAACTAATGCAGGGAGTTTTCTGAGATTCTATGCTTATGCTGTTACTCGGAGTATTTCTGCTCTCTGCAAGATCATGAACGCCGTAATTTAATAACAAATATCAGCTTTGTTCGATAGACTGACAGAAGTCTGCATGACTGAATGTTTTAGAAAATTCCCCTTAAAAACTATATAGAATATTAAATATTAAGTACACAGTGTCATTAAATTTACTAGTATATTTTTGTGCATGGGTCTACCCCTGAGGCAGCCCATGGACCATGTTTAAAAACTCAGTGCTTCCTTCAAATTTAGATTTTTTTATGAAATTTCCTCAGGACCTTCTCACTACATTTAAGGGTTTGTGAAGCAAAACTGGAGGGTCAGAAAACTGTGATTAAAGCTTTAATGAAAATGCATTAAGATGGCAAGAATTTTTTATATAACAACTTTTTTACTGAATAAAATACAATAATTTAAATAGACGTGATGATGCCTCGTGCTCTAGTTTAAACTATTGATCCGGTGATCAATGGTGGGCCTGAGTATCGACCCCCATCACCACAGAGCCGCTCAGACTGCAGCTCAGAATCCGAGTGACGTCACGAAGGGGAACGCAGGTTGCCACGTGACGTTACAATGCAGAACACTTCGAGCAGACAGAAAAGACTCTTTTGGGTTCAGATGATCCTCCGCAGAGACAGAGATCAGAAGGAAAAACTCAGTGTCCGACGGAGAAAACTTTTCATCTGTTGGAGTCTTGCGGTAAAAAAAAAACGATGCTACACAACAAAGAGGGTGAGTTAGAGACTCTCCATCGCCTCCTACTGGACACTCGGAAAAAAACACGACGACACAACACCACCCTGGGACGTCGAGTAGACTAATTAGTACTGGACAATTAAAAAAAAAACAAGATATCTGATGTTTAGTTTTGTATAAGTTGACTTAGTTGAAAACGTGTAATTCAACAGTGAACATATAGAGAAGTTTGTGTTTATATCTGTGTGTGTGATGCCCGTCTGTTAGTTCACAGTAACGTATAAAAATATAACCTGTCTTCACTGCTCTATACAAAACAATAGCTAGGTAAACAACATACACCATCTGGATAAAAGTATTGGGACGCGGTACCATTACACCAACAGGGTATTTAATGACATTGCATTCAAATACATAGACTTTAATATGGAGCAGGCCTTTTGCATCTAAAATAGCCTCCACTCTTCTTGGGAAACTTTCCACAAGATTTTGGAGAGTTTCTGTGTGAATCTGTGCCCATTCATTCTGTACATCATAAAATTGTACAGTATAAAATCAAGAAATATAAATATGGACATCTGTATTGTAAAATATATATGTATATGTAATGTATACACATTACACATAAGAATATGTAAACTACATGTGAACTAAATGTAGGCTTAGGCACGTTTTATGCATGTATACAA
>JBBPCX010069710.1:0-11152 GCA_037974365.1 Hydrocynus forskahlii | reverse complement strand
AACACCAAACAAAGCTCAGCATGACGTCTGACACCTCGAGCACCAACACACACCGGGGGAACTTCCATATAAGGAGTATGACGACAATTTACCATGTGTTGAACAGCTGGCGTGGATCCATGACGCTTGCGTTCTAAGGATTCTAAGTGGTTCTATGTAACAGCAAAAAGCATCTTGGAAACATTTTTGTCCCTGAAAACTAGCAATTAATTGTAGGCCATACCTTAATCTATCTATCGATATTCATAATAAATTCTACACATTTACAACATTATTATACTATATTTAATACGTACACACTTGTAATCAGTGTGTAAGACACTCACTGAGTGGCATTGACCACGGGCCAGAAATTAGGAACATTTGGGCCCGGAAGTATATCCGCATTTATCCAAACAGGACGGTCGATTCCTGTTTGATTCTTGATCCTCAGAAGATCCAGTGAAGGTTCTACCGACTGAAGACTTTTAAAGTCCAGTTTTATTCCTATGCAGAGGAAAAGCAACGGTTATTGGAACATAAAATGTTGATGCAATGTTCTACACTTCTGTATCACTGTTGGTTCATCACCTTTCTTAGATCTGAGTACAGCTTCCAGCCACTCCTCCAAAGTGTTGTCGCTGTAGACGTCTGGAGGATGAGCCATGATGGGAATGTTGGTTTCGTTAACGGTGTTATGGCCTTCAACGTTCACATCGGCCTCCAGAATCATGACTCCACCTGAGGAATGGGTTTGATCAGCATCAAATATACTTTTATACAAGGGGTCAGAGAACCTGCTTATCTTGCAACCATCAATTTAGATGGTGTTCTTGATACATAGCAGTTAAATGGTGTTATCTTGTGTCTTCACTTGTTACATAATACTGTGGGTTACATCTCCGAAACATGGTCAATAACTTGATTTAAGGTATAAAAAAAGGCACCATTTACTTTCCAGGGCTTTGTTCATTTCAGCTTTGCTGTTTGCAGAGTGGTACCACGTGGCATAGAGCCCATCCTTCTCCTCGATCTCTCCATTCTGGAGAAGGAATTCCAGCATATCTCCATCCGTAGGGAACGGCACTGTGGTCTCGGAGCTCCCTGAGGACACGTGAAGGTAAATATATTCTGTAAGTGCAGTATCCTGAATGCTCCCATGTTTAGAGGCAGCATTTTCAATCAGATAAAACCAACAGAGTAGCAGGTTCACATATAAGATGATTGTAATATGATGCTACAGCTTTATACAGGAGGCTTTATAAGTTCAAAAATTAAAAACAAGTAAAAAAACAAAAAAACAAAAACAAGTGTACAGTAACAGTCAAAAGTTTGGACACACCTTCTCATTCAACCTTTGTTTTTATTATCTACATCGTAGATTAATAGTGAAAACATCACCTATTGCTCTGATGACAGCTTTGCACACTCTTGGCATTTTTTTCACTCAGATTCCTGAGAAATCGACCTGGAATGGTGTTTAATTAACAGGAGTTTCTTCGTCAAGAGTTCATTAGTGGAGTTTCTTGCCTTCTTAATGTGTTTGGGATCATCATATATGCCTTAATTTTAAATAACTTCTGGATGAATCTGGACACATCAAACATGTCTCAATTTTACTCACAGACTATTACGGTTGTACTGATTAAGTCTTAAAATCAACATTGGGCACGTAGGCCGCACAGCTATGTTGTCATCAGGACTCATGTTTTTCAAAGGAAACGTACCTGAGTTCATGGTCAGAAGCACTGAGGTCACTGTGATGACGACCAGCAGCAGGAGCAGACCGACCCCGACGCTCAGTGTGAGGAACTGCCGCCGGGTGAAAACCCCCAGCACCATCTTTCCTCTCTTTTCTCCATCCTCTTCCTCACCCCGGGGGTCTTCTCCTCTTTTTTCCTGCCACTCCTCCATCATGCAGAACGGTGTGGGCTTAGGTTGGTGGTAATTGTGTTTTCCAGTCTTTCAGAGGAAAGCTCAGCCCTGCCTGCGTTTGAACGTGTTTTATGAAGGTTTTTCTGAAGAACTGGATCATTTGAAGTGTAGTTCAATCTTATCAGTGGCCCATAAAGAGAGGTGATTCCGGAGAGATAACACTTAGTGTTATCTAACCTGTGAGTAAAACACTCTTGGCCTTTGGATTGAATTGAAGTGATTTTTTTTTTTTTTGCTGGGGTGCAACGCTTTAATCATTAGTGTTAAATGAACAAATATTAACATGTATGTTTATTCAGTCTACAAAGTAGAGTAGTTATAGTCAGTGGGGAACCCTAATGATCTGATACACGCAATTTTACACACAAATTTTATGCATAGATGTAATTTTAGTTCATATTTATTCAGAGGAATCAAGTTTCGGTTAGAAACCAGAGAGCAAGGCCTCCCATTGGTCAGGTCTTCAGGAGCTGGACTGAAATCCTGCCGCCTCAGATTAACCATCATCATTAGGAAGAGGAATCGACCAGTCATGTACTGATTTACAGTGGGTGGGACCTGTTTCATGATGAAGAATGAGTAGTGGTGGTTTCACCAGTGGGTGAGTGTCAGATGGTCTAACCAGGGTGTGTGTGTGTGTGTGTGTGTGTCAGATAGTGTAACCAGTGTGTGTGTATGTGTGTGTCAGATAGTGTAACCAGTGTGTGTGTGTGTGTGTGTGTGTGTGTGTGTGTGTGTGAGATGGGTGTGTCAGTGGGTGAACACCAGCAGCTCAATGGACTCTTTACTGAAGGACTCGCTGTAGAAATGCTGCACACAAACTTACATTTATGTTTGTTACATCTTCCTATACAATATGGAATGTCTTTTAGAACCTTCTGATATCAGTGTTCAATCTATAAAGGACCTTTTTTTTCTTAGAAAACTAAACTAAAGTGCTGCTCTATAATATGCAAATGTTTGTGGTCATTCTGACAGATTGCAGTTTCCTACAGGAAATATAGGGGGCGACGTGACTTCTGTTGTTGGGATGCACCATGATAGAAGAGAATGCAATGGAACTGAGAGGAACATAATGATCTGATTACTCAATCAAATAAAAGTCAATAAATTAGGTGATAAAAGAAATCATCATTAGTTACAGCTCTGTATTATCAAATGTACTTAAAGAACCCACTTCAGAGAATCTGGGCATACTTTATAAGCACAATTCCCTCACATTTCACACAGGAAGACAAAGAACAGCACCTTGGCTTACAGCTATGTACTGTGGTATGTGACCACATGGACCAACCATCTTTTAATTCTAACAGTAGTATATGGCGGAGGTTCTATCTGATTTTCTTCTCCAGTGCAGTCTGGGGCCTGTTGGAGGTTTTCTCAGGTATGATGAGTCTAATCTTCCTCTTTGGTGAGCCGTCACCTGAGGACAGATACTCCTGGACAACAGGGGACTCTGCGGATGCTGGGGTTGAGGAGATTTCCCTCATGTCTTGAGGACCACTGATACCTTCCACTGTGCTCACTGGCAGATTCGAGTCTGGATTTATGGCTTGTTGGGGGTCTGTTTTCACCTCACTGAGTGGCTGTAGACCTAACTGAGGGACTGACTGTGCTTGTAAGATTGGAATTTCAGAGCTAGCATTAGTAACATTAGTGCTAGCATTAATAACATTAGTGCTAGCATTAATAGGATTAGTGCTAGCATTAGTAGCATTAGAGCTGGCATTAGAAACATTAGAGCTAGCATTAGTAGCATTAGTGCTAACATTAGTAGCATTAGTGCTAACATTAGTAACATTAGAGCTAGCATTAGGAGCATTAGTGCTAATGCTCAGGACATTGTTATCTTGGATCCCTCCATCAGTTGGAAAGTTACTGTCAGTCTGTACAGCCTGACCAATTGAAATCTCCTTACTGCCGTCCCCACTGGAGCCCTGGTCGTTTTCCTCTGATGGTTTTCTTTTAGACAACATTTGCTCCACTGTTGCCGTCTCGTCCTCTTTCTCGCCGTCAGAATGCTTGGACCCCTTCATTGCCTTGCTTGCAGAATGTGAGGACTTCTTGCTAGCTTTTTTGGATTTAGGCTTGGAGTCACTGTCACTGCCCTTTTTCACCTTGTCCTTTTTGCCCTTTATGGACGCCCTGTCTCCGTTCTTGTCCTCATGGCCATGACTGGATGTGGAATGAACCCGGTTTCTCCTAATAGGGTTCAGATTTAGCTTGACCTTCAGTTTCCTGTTCGGCTGAGACCGGGGTTTATGGCTTTTGACACTTTTTGAGCTCCTCCGTGTGCTGCTGCTCTTTATTTTGGCAGACGTCTTGTCCAACTGTGGGCTGTTTTCTGGTGCTTTCGATATTTTGGTCTTGCTGATTCTGTAAGGACCCTCGCCACCTGTGCTGGGTACAAGGAGGGCTTGCTCCAAAGACTCAGACAAATCAAAGGTAACACTTCTCTGCTCTCGAGCTGCACTGGACTGGTTATAGCTTAAACTGTCTCGGTATAAAAAAGCCTCGGATACTTTCTCCTCATTGGCCTCGGCGTCATTTCTAAACTGCGTTCCATTCCCAGCTTGCCTATATTCATAAGTCTGATGGCAAAGCAAGCAGTTGATAGTCTTCTGAGTAGATAAAGTGGCAAATTCCTCTCCTTCATGTCTTACCATGGCATGGTCCCCGTGTATTTGTTCTTTAGGTGTGAGGGTTTGTCTTTGGGCAACGGAGACGTGCCGTCTTAGCGCCAGCTGTTGCATTCTTACAGTTGCCAGGTCTTTCGAAACTCCATGTTGACGATGAAGGTGGTGGTTGTTCACATCTGAATAATAGAGAAAGAGGAAAAACCGAATGGGTCTTAAGAGACTAGAATAAAAGTCTGCATTAAAGGAATAATAAAAGTTTTTATAGCTTTAAAAAAATAAAATAAAATAATAATAATAATAATAATAATTATTATTATTATAAAGCCATAAAACACCAATTCAACTCATGTCCGCTTGTGTCAAACTGTACATTTTTAAAAATAGTAACTTTAATGAAAACAAGCAATTTGCTTTCTCTAAAGCTTCCCAGCCTTTGGCAGCCTAAACAAACGACCCACAACCCACAAGAAAATTTTGCTGACCCCATTATTTATCATGCCGGCAAATGTAATCAATGCGGTCAAATTTGACTGTATGATGAGTTCCATTTGATAAAAACACTTTTTTGCTCTCTAGTATCTGTGTTTCAAAACCAGTCAACATACCTAACCTAAATTATTATTAAAAATAAAATATTTTTAATTATGTCTGGTCAAATGTTTTAAATCGCATCAAAGTACGAAAAAACTGACAGTCGCCCCCTAGGGGGCTGATGTGTAGCCCATGGGATAAAAAAAAAAACATCACTGCCAAAGGTTTCTGAGCTGGTTCCAAACGACCACAGATTCTTCCCTCTGGGAAAAAAAAATCTAATCTCAGCAAGAATAACTATGAAATTCAGGAAAGTTACTTTTTTTTTTTGCCTATTAAAGTTTACCAACAGAACTGACCAGCTGCCCCACATCTTCTATAAGAAGTGAGTCGGCAGGTCAAGACTGTTCAGTCTCTACAGATTCAGCAGATCTGAGATGAGAAAAACACTGAAATGTCACCTTGGATTCTGGAGTGCAGAGGTGAGTGGCTTTCAGTCTCTTTCCAGCGGTCGCTCTCCACAGGGGCCGACCAATCATCCTCCCTCTTGAGCTGAAGCCCCACGTGACTGGTCCTCTGCAGTGGACCCTCTCTCCTCCGGCCCCCCTCCTGGTCTCCTGCTCCCGGAGTGGTGGAGCTGCAGTTGTGGCAGATGAAGCGGTTCTCCGCCGCGTCTGCCATGGCGTCATATGGAGCGCGCTCTTTGCTCCAGGGATGATGGCCTCTGTAGTTGCTGTTGTGAAGTGAGTAAGCCATTGAGAGAGCCTGCTTTCCTTCAGAGAAGTCCCACTGCGCTGAACCCTGGCTGGACTCTTCCTCAGCTCTGCTCTTCTCCTGGGAAAGTCTCTTACTCAGTTTCCTGTAGGCAAGCGCAAGAACCCCGAGGGTAATCCCAACACCGCCTGAAATATAGAGAATCCAGAATGAAGAAGGCTGAGATTGAAGCAATGATTTGTCACACTTTCCAATGTCAAGTCAAGTCATGTCAAGTGGGTTTATAGTCATTTCAACCGTTTACACACACAGTGAAACAAAACAATGTACCTCCAGGACCATGGAGCAAGAACAAAAACAGTCCCACAAAGAACAAAAACAGAAAACCCCACAAGACCACACGTGCAGACGGGATAAAAAGAGCAACAAAACATCTGGACACGACAACAACACAACATTTAGCGTAGTCAACAATGGCTACCATACTAGTATGAATGAATACAGTCACTATGAAACCCAATGTCTTAATTTTACCCCTTAAAATGACTGAAATTTTGACTGAAAATTAAGGGAAAAAGTGCACAAATTAAGGCTGATTAAGGGGTAAAACTACTGATTTTACTTCAAATTTGCCCTTTAAATAATAGAACCTCCTAAATTAACGACTTAAATTTAAGATGCCTTGAATCTGATTTTAAGGTCAAATTAAGGGGTTGGTTTCACAAATTATCGGCCACTTAATTCAAAATAAGAGGTTTGGTGTATTTTCAGGGGTAGATTAAGGTAAAGTTAAGCACATTTTAAGCACGCTGTGTTTCGTAGAGAGTATTGTGACAGATCCTGTATTTTCGCAGTAGATAGTTGCGTGTGCAAAAACGCAGTACAGAGAGTTAAGTCTGCAAAAATGCAGAATGTTTGGAATCCACCAATGTTTGGCGTCGACTGATTTTAGGTTTATACTGGGATTATGAGGATTACGAAGTACATGTCAGTAAGAAGAAATAGGATCTAATACACCACCAGGAACTATCATGGAAACTACAAGCCTAAGAAGGCTAACACTGCACTTTATGGATTGTTTACTGTGTGTGAGATGCCTCACATTTTACAGACCCCGACCCAAATGAGCAGGACGCTTCAAGAACCCAGAGTCAGAAAAGTGCAACCAGAAGTGGTCAAGTATTCTGTTATGAGAAGTTTTTCCTTCTGCACAACCAATCAGGGCAGTCACAGAGAGACCGGTTTGATTTCACAGTTCAAACTTAGCACCACCTAAACAAAAAAGCAGCCTTTTTAAAGCCCTGCCTGTTTTACAGCAGAGTCACACCTGCAAGTTAGTCGTAGATCACTTTTGAAAAAGGAAACGTGACATAACTTCCAAACAACGCCAGGTGGCTGAATTCCGAACGATCAGAATCAGAAAACTTAATCAATCCCAGAAGAAACTGTTCAGTTGTACACTGTTACAACAATAGAAACTGACTAAGACTAAAGAAATGCATATAATGGACAATGAGCTGTAATTCTCGGTAGAAAATCAAAATACATTCAGTCCCTTCAAATATCTTGTGGTTTTTTTCTGTTTGTTTCTAAAACCTAAAATAAAAGAAATTTGTTCATTTTTGTTCTTTACGTTCATTTGCGTGTGACGCCTTTTAAAAAAAAACCTTTTGTGTTTATTATTGCTTTTTTGAAAATTACAATAACTTTGGTTCTACGTGACACAGGAACACTAAACAAAGCTCAGCATGACGTCCGACACCTCGAGCACCAACACACACCGGGGGAACTTCCATATAAGGAGCTGTTTTGTAGGATGACATCAGTTTACCGTTTGATGAGCAGCTGGCGTGGATCTGTGACGCTCGGGTTCTAAGGGTTACTAAGCTTCCACCACTTGTTAGCCACATCAGCCTTGTGGCTGAAGATGCAAAGTCAGGGAAGCAAATGTCTTGATCAATTACACGGGTCTACACATTTTTGGAAGTTGTTTGCTTTGGGAATAAAATCTGCCAATTCTGATGCATTTTGTTGTGCTGATTTCAAATACGACAATAAAACAGACTGACTGGCTCCCGTTCAAAAGATATTTCATCTTTTCAGTCATGCGATCATGCACATTAATACACTATACGTTTATCGTATAGTGGCTCATGTTCATTTAACCACAGACCCTTTAACTTTTTTTTACAACAATTGTCTTATTATTAGCATCTGTTATGATTCAAAAAGCAAACTGATCGGCATCGACACGCATAAACGGGCGTCTTCGCTCACGCAGTTTACCATAAAAACAAAACACTTCTATATTTCCACAGCACAACAGAATTAAATAAATGTAACACTTGTGACACTTCTATTAGTCATTTTTTATCTGAAAAGTGATCCCCTGCTTCCATACAGCATTTAAAGTGGTCACTCCGACACATCGGCCCGTATCTATAACGAGACTTACTGATCCAGAACCGAATCTTACAAATTATAGCCAATCAACATTATTAGGTATAATTTTCGTTATTAGCAACCCAAAGTTAGAACAATCTTGGTAAATTCATTTAAAAAGCGTTTTGACCAGGGTTATCTTTCGGCCAAGGCCGTGTACCAGTTTTGCCAGTTATTGCTATAGTTAAAGAAAGCAAGAGGAGCGAACACTCACCCAGAAAGGAACAGACGACAGCGACCGCAACATCACTGGCGTAGCGCTGAGGCGTGATCGAACTCTTAGCACCAACCGTCACTGTGATGTTGCTGTGAGCTGGAACACAGTTAGCATCGGTGAGCTCCAGCACCGTCTGAACCGCTGGGTTGTGTGAACTAACGCAGGCCATCCTCTGGCCGTTGTGCAGCACTTTGTCTGGGGACTGAATGTAGCTGTGGAGGAATGAAGCCAGCTCCTTAAGCTCGCAGGTACAGTTCCAGCGGTTTAGGTCCAGGTTCAGCATCGACAGCCAGGACAGGTAGGAGAAAGCATCAGGCGCGTTCTGCAGTCTGTTCCGAGATAAATCCAGACTACGAAGACGCGGGAGGTTACGGAAGCTGTTGCGGCCCAGGTATGCGATAAGGTTGTCTGACAAATCCAAAACCTCCAAGTTCCTCAAGTCAGAGGATGCAAAAGTGCTTGAATTCAAGCTGGTCAGAAGGTTCCCGTCCAGTAGGAGAGTCTTCAAAGCCCGGGTGCTTTGAAACCAGGAGCCATCAATATCCCCTAAGGCATTCTTCCCCAAATGGAGGGTTTCCAGTGTACGCAGCCAGGAGAAGGTTGATGTGTCCAAGGCCTGGTTGGAGATACGGTTGTGGTCCAGTATTAGTGTCCTGAGGACAGTCAGGTTTTGGAAAGCGTTGTCCATGATAGTAGAGATGACGTTGTTGCTCAGTGCCAAAACACTCATGTTGGACGAATTGGAGAACACAAGGCTGCCCACAATGTCTATCAGTCCATCAGTCAGTATCAGGGCTTTGGTTGAATCTGGAGCCTCTGGAGATGGAAGAAGAAGAGCAGTGGAAACATTTTTCAGGCATGTAGTTTCTGATAGTGGTCAGTGGTCCATAACCAACATCTATATATGTTTTTTGTAAAATGATGAAATAAACAATCCAGCAGGTCCAATCAAGGCACTGTGTGATGTTCTTTTTAAACTGATTTCATACTGAATATTGATGGTCGCAAACTGGCATGACTGCAAGTTTGGGTTTCTGCTAAATCAGAGAAGACCCTTTCATTCATTTCATTTCCAGTCAAAACGGACATTAAATATACTTTTTTCAGCAACAGTACAAAGCAGGAAACATATTTAACAGACAAACAAGATCTAAATATCAGAGGTTTCAGCATTCAGTGTGTCCACCCTCTGCCTTTCTCACAGCTTTCATTATTTTCCTATAGTCTTGCCTTCACTTTTTTCTGCCGAAATCTGCAAGGAGATTTTTCCTGCCGCTTGTAAGCTCCTCCAAAGTTCCGTCTTACAACTCAACTGCATTTTGTGCTTCTCACCATCCAAGTTAATCCCAATTACAAATTTACATTCGGCAGCCTCTCAGATGTACAGTTTGGGGGTTCTAGTGCAGTTCTTCTTGTCTGTGTCCTTTTCTCAGTAACTTAAACAGCCTTTCAGATCCTCAGAGCTGATTTTTCTTCTCACAGCGGAACGACAGAAACACCTGTGGACTTTTTCACATCTAAAATATAACCTGATTTTCTTCTCAAGGAGGAACGCTATTTTTTGTCTGACGGGGGCAGTGTTGGTGGTCTATCAAGTCTTGCACGGTTGTTAGAGGTCCCGGTTTTCTCTATGTATCTCTAAATCATTTTTTGAACTCTAGTTTTGGAAACTCTTCCTTCATTTCTTCTCCGTTGACTTTCCCTTTCGCTTTACGAGTTTAAGATCTATCTAATCTCTAGTTTAGTGATTTTAGATGCACGTTTCAGAAAAGGCAGCTGAGGTGTGTTTGTAGAGCTACCTTAATTTGGCAAAATAAAGGAAACCGCCTACACAATTTTCTGTCGTATAGTGGTTTTTATTGGATTTTCCTAAAAGCTTAAGTTTTCTCCACAACATCTCCTGACAGATTTGATATTCTGTTTTAGTTGTCGAGGCTTCTGCGTCCTTTTCTGTTAGACATGTTTCCTGCTTTATCTTTGGCACCCAATAGATCTTGTATAATGCTACAAAATCCAAAGCTTTAGGAATATTAGCATGAATTACATTGTAGTTTCATCACCTATGATGCTAGAGAGCTCGTTGCAGATGATGGCATCTTCAGAGCACACGACACAGGAGGCTGGACAGGACAAAGCGAACCGAACTTGTGCAAGTGACGCTATCAGAGTTAGGAGAACACCTGAGAACGAGAGTTTGCGTCGTTAATGAGATTGACCTGATTTCAGATTCTGCCCTCATTTAGAAGAAGCTATGATCATCAGAACATAAAAGATGACGCCGTACTTACCTCTCATGGTTTGTCACTGAATGGGTCGCATGGCGTTGCATTTGCTTCTCCATGACGGCCTTCGTGGGCTTGACCTTGCATGAACATTTTCATTCTGCATGATGGACTTCCATGAACATGAAGATGTCAGTCAGTCGTGTCCTGGTCCTTGGAGTAAACGTCTAGTTTTGTTTCGGCAACCAGACCTGCCCCTGTGCCCTAATGACCCTTGTTTCTTGGCAACCCTGGCTGAAGGACAAGATGGAGGAATGGTGATAAAACATGCATGATGCTCCACCTGTTCCCACCTGTTCACTCGTCCTCATCTGGTCCCGAATTAGTCAGTGAATACGCGGCTGATGTCACTGGATTGACCTAGAGACACAAAACACAACCTCCCGCTCCGTGAGGTTGTGTTTTGTGTCTCT
>JBBPCX010069709.1:0-11152 GCA_037974365.1 Hydrocynus forskahlii | reverse complement strand
TATGATGGTGTGTGTGAAGGTGTGTAGATGTATGATGGTGTGTGTGAAGGTGTGTAGATGTATGATGGTGTGTATGATGGTGTGTATGATGGTGTGTATGATGTTGTGTATGATGGTGTATGTGAAGGTGCAAAACAATAACTTGTAATTGTTGCCATATGGCAACAGCATGCTACAGTGTAAATGTAAATGTAACCTGCTATGAATACTATGGGTGTACAATACTGTTTAAACTGCTTATTAGTATTCTTATTTTCACATTCTTTTCTGCATTCTTGTGACATGTATACATATTTGGCTGCTATGCACATGTTTTTTTAGCATGGTTTTTATGCCTGGACAATAAACATTGCAGTATATGTATTGATTTATTACCACTGTATGCATTGCAGATTTCTATTGTAGAATGCTGTTGCCATATGGCAACAAAATGCAAAGACAGCTCCAAGGATTCAGAGTTTGGGCCCATGCTATCGTCTTTTCATCCAAGTCTTAATCACGCAGTTAGGCCTGAGTAGAGCCTTGTTACCTGCTAAGTCCAATTTAGCACCTTTATTTTGCAGACTCATCTTGGTTTCTACCATCCAAGCAATCAAAATTTTGAGCAAACAGCCAGATGGGTGCTGGATGGGATACCAGGCTGCAGTCGCCCAGAGATGTGCGCTAATGTTCTTAAATTCAAACAGGCACCAAAAAAATCAGCTTGACTTTGAATTGTTAAGACCCAGGTCTAATGACTGCTCATATTTCTCTGTTCTGAACATCGCGGAGGGTCTCCCTTGAGCCTCACTTTACTGCATGGCCATGGCTTGGCTGAAAGAACTCGGATGTCTCAGGAGGCGTTCTTAGGTTCAGTTTGCAAGAGAAAAAGAAGTAAAGTCATTTGAGAAAGTACGGCGCCACCGTTCTGCCACTCAGCTCATCTGTACAGAGTGATCTGCTTTGCAAATATGCCCCAGCAGCGACGGCGTGACTGTTTACTACGGCCTCGCGCCCTGCGGCTGCACCTTCATGCCGAGGAAAACAGCCTCAGGGGAGAAAATAACGCCTGCCATGAGTGGAGATGTGAGCAGTAACTCAGACAGCGCAAGGTGGGCTGGGGATGACGACCGAGAAGCGCCGTTGTGATCCAAAGCTCGCAGACGTACGTCTCTCACGCTGTCATCAGAAGCACGACTGCTCCCATGTGTCACCCACCTCATCTCTCGCTTGCTCTCTTTGCCAGAGACTGCCTGCTGCTAGTGGCAAGCTGTGGCTGGGAACAGGGGGAGGCAGATTTTTAGACTTGCCTGATTTCTACTAGCTAGTTCTGCTTTTAAGAGGCCGTGTCTCGTTTGGTGAGAGCATGGCCTTTACATGACAATCTGTGGGACATCAAACGGCGAATCATGAGGAAATGACTACAAAGAGCTACATACAGCTCCTAGACACTAAGAACCTCGGGCCTTCACAAGAAACAAGAACTCACATCTCTTCAAGAGTAGTCTTCATAACAGAGGTGATAGGAAACAGATGTCTAAAAGCCACCTCAGACAGCCATAAAATGACGACACATTTATTGTCTAACGTTTCACAATGCTTTTGAGAAGGTTTGGACTAAAATTTCTTTAGACAAAACACATTAAGTGATCTGATTTGGTTCAGATTTATCACATATTCCCATGACTAACATTACATCACTGGCTGTTTTCAATAATACATTTTGACATTTTGAAAAAACAATGGTGAAAATTCATCTCCATATAAGTTGATGTAATAAAAGCACTTAAAAGCGTTTT
This sequence comes from Hydrocynus forskahlii, assembly GCA_037974365.1. NCBI lineage: Eukaryota > Metazoa > Chordata > Actinopteri > Characiformes > Alestidae > Hydrocynus > Hydrocynus forskahlii. Next base: position 9,374 of record JBBPCX010069709.1, on the reverse strand, counting down.
TAATGGTCCATTCTTCATGAAATATCCATCTAAATGGCAGGTGATGTTTTCAATTGGCATAAAAATGAAGAAGAAAACGCTTCTCCTCAAATTCTCAAACACAGAGTCATCTGTTTTGCACCACTGCTGTAATGTTGACAAGTTACCTCCATTACCTGCAAATTACATGCCGCTGTAAATACACCACTCCTAATTCTAGCCTTTATACAATATGATCCGGCTTTCTGGAAAGAGATTGAGACATAACAACCCTAGTCTTTACTAAATGACCCTGGAAGTGGTAATTCTCTACTGGACATTCTTTAGTTCAGTGCCAGGCATAATAAGTCTCCAAAACAGTTGCCCAACATTTGACCAGCAAACTATGCTTGACACTTTAGTATTGGTGACCCTCAGGTTCTTTCTGTTTCCAAGAGTAATGTCAGTGATGGACCAGTGCTGGAAAGTTTGTTTGTATTCATTATTTTGATGTCTTGTGTTCTCTTCAACTACTTTTAAGGGAAATTCTGCTAATGTTTTAAAATTCAGTTTCGTGTAAAAGTCAAGATTTATCACTTTGGTTGTGAATGGAAGAGTTAAATGCCTCTAAAAGCTCCCTCACAGAAACTTATTACATGATATGGTTATAAACACACTGCCTGGTATCTGAGGCTCTATATGTACGAGGTTTATAATATCTGAGGTTTATAATGGTTTACAATATTTTTGATATTAGGTTTTTGCCTAAGAATAACTGTAGGGTGTTATAAGACAAAGTATTATCATAAGGAACATACAGTATTTTCAGATTTATGACTATTTTACCATAAATTAGACATAAACATCAATCAGTTGGGACAAAATGGGACATCTCTTCTTGGTGATCCAAACAAAACATCTCCATGTGGGCCAAACAAACAAAACATTTCTTCTGGTGGGTCAAACAAAACATTTCTTCTGGTGGGTCAAACAAAACATTTCTTCTGGTGGGTAAAATGAAATATCTTTTATTATGGTCCAAACAAATCATCTGATCTGGTGAGCCAATTTAAAATTTTCTTCTTGGTGGGCAAGTGAAGCATCTGCTAGACCAAATTAAACATCTCCTCTGCTCTCTGGCCTCTGGTCTCATTTTAGGCGGACATTGGTTAAGATCTAAATGCTTCTGTTTCGATTCTATTGATGTAAATGTCTTCTGTAACCATAAATTCTGTTTCTTTTACAGAATCATGTTCCTCTCATGGAGTTCCTCCACTCCATACCAGGTCCTCAGTGCACCATTGTGTCAAAGCTCCAATATCGCAGCTAAAGCCTGAGGCCTCCACATCAAATATTTACAGGGTGTGCGATTAAAAATGTAAAAGCTCTCACAACATTTAGTCCTCAGGCGTAAAGTCCTTGTCTCCTTAAGAGTTAAAATATTCCTTCATCTTCTGTTTACTTAATGGCTTTTGGTTGAAAAAAGTACTGAATCTTGTCATTCCGTTACCTGTTGCCAAAAACAAAACAAAAAAAAGATCAAGAAACAACTTCAGATGTTCCTCCAAATGAGAATGCAACACACCAACATTAAATAAGAAACATCATTAACATGATTTCACCTATCCAGGTGCAACAACTACATTTCCTGTAATTGCCCCACTGTCCTAATTTGGCAACAATGGGATAGAATATAGAGCCATGGGGTCCGTATTTGAAATGTAAATACTCCGTCCCTCTGGGTTTCACAGAAGTTCAGAATGAAGTCTCTAATTAAAACCTGAGGGACACAAGCCAACATGACGCGTCAGACACAATAAATTATGAATAGCATGAAAAAGGATGAAAAAGGGCTTATTTCTCAAAAGCCTGGAGAATTCAAGTGTGTCATCTGGACTGGGGTGACGGCGGGGGTGGCACCTTTTGATTTCGGGGAGTGTGACTTCATCATTGACCAACGTTTGGAAAAACAGCATAAGAGTGTCTACATCTCATACAATATGAATTTAAAATCAAATACCATCAATAAAGATCCAGGCTTATGTCCACTTTCTTAAACATTTATGTCCAATGAAGCACCAAAGAGACCAACATATTAGCAATTCTGCACAACTGAAACACTTTCTTCTCATTTTCCTTCAAGCGTGGTCTTTCAGTGGTGGGCAGCGTTTAGCTCCTCTTCAATGGGCCTCCTCCTCCTCCTCCTCCTCCTCCTCCTCCTCCGCTCTGCTCTGAAATCGGAGTCTTTTCATCAGAAGCACCGCCATCTCTCAACTTATGTTCACATATTCATCACAGATAAAACCAAGAAAAAAACATAATCAATGTTTTAGTGCTTTCCAGCCAATGAGAAGCCTGCTCTTTTACAGAAACAATGACGTACATCTTCAGAGCGAACAGAAATGAGGTCCGTCCCACTTTTTTTGGCCTTGTTCTATTTATTTCCATACTTTCCCCTGTGTGGGAGGTTTCACTATATGATATAAACCAGGGGTTTCCAACCTATTCACTACAAAACACAATGTACTTAAAATGTGCTTAACCCTACCCTAATTAACCCCTGAAAATACACCGAACCTCTTCATTTGAATTAAGTGGCAGTTCATTTGTAAACCTGACTCCTTAATTTTAACTTAAAATTAGATTTAAGGCATGAGTGTGTAACCCATTAATCTTAAACATAACGCATTAATTCAGGAGGCTCTGTTATTTTAAAAAAGTAGTTTTACCCCTTTATCAACCTTAATCTGTGCACTTTTTCCAATAATTCTCCTTAATTTCCTGTATGGAAAATTAAGGTCAAAATTAAGGTAATTTTAAGGGGTAAAATTCAGGCGTTTGGTTTCGTAGTGTTCACATCTTAACCACAAAAATGACCACAAAAACTTACACAGGCCACTAGAAAGTTTAACCGGCCCAATCATTTAAAATGCCAACATTAATTGCATAATCGAATTTCAGAGGTTCTTAAACCAGAAGCCGTGGCTCCCACAAGGTGGCGCTAAGATGCTGTGGAAAACTGTCAGAAGTTAGTAATTTTCTACTTGTTCATTTTTTATTTTGTCAATTTGTAAAATCTGTTTTGGCCAGATGTAAAAGGTGCCACTCATAAAAGGGAGGTAAACAAGCCAATCACAATTAATGGTCATCAGCTACCCACTTTGCAATTTAGCTGTAATGTTATAGAATGTTGGCATCACTCTCGTATAAGATTGTCTCGTATAAGAGCTGTGGAAAAGCTGGGTGGCCGGTGGATACTTCAGTGGGAGGGCATAGCGGCACTCTATCCACAAACGGGGTCTTAGATCTGAAAAGCTGAGAACGAGTGCTACACTAACCAATACGCTGAATGTCATTTTTGTAAAGTATAAAATGTGTAAATTTGTCATACACGAACACACCACAGCACACAGTGTGAACAGCACGAAATTCTTCCTCTGCATTTAACCCATTTAACCCATTCACCAAGTGAAGCAGTGGGCAGCCAGGAACACAGCGCCTGGGGAGCAGAGTGTGGGGACGGTAATTTGCTCAAGGGTACCGCAGTTGCGTCACATGTCATCCTGGGATTCGAACCCACAACCTTCTGATCACAGGGCTACTTAACCACTTGGCCACCGGATGCAAATGAACAAAATAATAATATTTCTCCATTTTAAAGTTATTAGATAAATGTCTATACAGTAAATTGTTTTATATAACTGAACTGCCATGGCTCACAAAGAGACAGATTAAAAGCAACTGATATAACCAGTTTGTATAATGGACAGAAAGACAGATGCACTGAATTTCCTATTTAATAAACTACAGATGGAAAACAGTGGTAAATATTGTGCACTATTAATAAAAACATGATTTAAATGTGAGCAAAAAAAGAGCATATGGAATGTCTCTTGAAAACAGGTGGGAATCGAAACCCGGTTCCGATTTAGAACCGGTTCTAATTTTGTGAAGCACCGGAATCGTTTACCTCCGGACGTTATCGGTTCCTCTAACGATTCTTTCGGACTTTTTCCTGCGTCGTGCGCGATGCTGTCACACTCCGCAACTCAAATTATCACAGAGCAGAGAGAGCGGTCCGCGGCGTGGCTGCATTTTACCAAAACAAAGGACAGCTGCGTTTGTAACCAGTGTAGTGCTGTTTTAACTTGCAAGGGTGAAAACACTACCAACATGTTAAAACATTTGAGGTCTCAACGCAGCATTAAAATTCAAGAATGCCATGCGTTCGACTCTCAGCTCTCCAGTGCGAGCTCCGTGGTTTCCTTAGACGAAGGTAACTTTAACTACAGTGCCACATATTATATATATTAAGTTATTTTTATAATTATATTTTCATATTTGGACCATATTATTTATTGTTTAAAGAAAGATAAGTGCACAATTAATTGTCCATGTAAAGGACAAGATTGAGTTCTGACATTAATAAAACAGCTGCTTTCGAAGCTAAAAAATTGATCTTTTGTAATGTAAATATGTAGCTAACCAGATCTTATTACCTGTCCACAAAAGTATGATCTGTTAAAAAAATATTCCTTTTATACTGTTGTTGCCTTCTCAGCCTCAGCTTTAGCGGCTGCTAGCCAGGCGTCTTTGGATCGTTACTCTCGTCCACAGAGCGGGTCCAAAAATGAGACAATAACGGGGAGCAGGGTCTGTTCTGTCCTCCCTCGGGAGCATTTATTTACTGTCTTCAGAAAGAACATTAGAGTGGCGAGAATCACTCACAAACAGAGCGGCCATGTAAAACTCTCCCAGCTTCCCTAGAGGCTCAATTACCCAGAATGCAATGTTTCTTAAGGCAACAGGCTCATCCTGTAACACTGTTTAGGAATCGATAACGAATCGGATCGATAAGAAGAATCGATAATGGCATTGACATCAATAATTTCTTATCGATTCCCATCACTACTCTTGAAAAAACAGAGACATATGTAAAAAAACTGGCTCACAAAGGAAGGCAGTTTGGCAGCAGATGTTGTACTTTAACACATGCTGAAGCAAGAATTAAAAAATGTAAGCAAACTGTTTATACAAGAGTAAGCCTCAAATTTCTGCTCCTTGTGCTATTGGATGAAAGCTACAAAGGAGAATCTTCACTATTGTTATTATAAATGTAAAAAAAAAACAATGTAATATTGTAATAAATATTACCTTATAATAGTATGACAGTCTATAATGATGCATATGTTCATACATATAAAATGGGTTCTGAATAGTTGACCAGTGATACAATCTTGTAATTGATAACAGCATAGGTAGATGTGCATATTTTCTATGGTGTTCCTCAAGGGTGTACATTTGGTCCAGTTTTGTTGTTTTGTTTCCTGCAGTGAAGTATACTTAGTGTCCATGATTTTTTTTTTACTGAAAAATATTTTAACATTTGGAAACATTTCAAATAAAGAAAACTTGTGATAAGTAAAATGAAGAAGAAATCAAGAGGAGTCCGACCTGAAGCTGATTTGGAACAATGAAAACATTAAGCACTTGAACAGTAAGGCCAGTTTCCTCCCTTTCACTGAAGTATGTGTTCAGACGACTCTCAGGTGGCTCTGATCTGCTCACCAGAGGCTTCTGCACAAACGTGTGGAATTTGAGTCATTAAAACAAAAGGAGATCACTCATAGAAATTTATGGAAATATTTCAGATACTCAGTATTTCCATTATGTTTCAAAGTTTTAAGTAAGATAGCAAAATAGAAGGATTTTCACAAGTGGTCTCAGACTTTTAGTCTCCACTATACGGGCTACTGTTCCATTAGAAAACAATGTAGACTGTGTGTAAATAGCAAAACAGAGGACATGAAAGACTTGTGTGGCGGTTCCCAATGTGTGGTGGTTCTCTTCAACTGATCCAAATACTTGGGATGTTCTTGGATTGTTCTACAAAATGACTGTAAGAAATATTGTAAGTGTAAAAAAACAACAAAAAAGTTAAATAATTACTAGCATTTAAGCTCAGTACGTCTGTATGGACAAATGCCAGTTGTAGGGTGAAGTATGCATTATCATTTTAATATACAGTCAAAACACTCAAGACAGATTTTTAAAACCCAAGTGACTTGAAAGAAACACGCATTAGCCTTCACCCTCCCAGTGTTGGTGGGATCATGGCATGGACTCCACAAGACCTCAGTAGGTGAGCTGTGCTTTCTGCACCAAGACAATACAGCAGATCCTTTAGGTCCTGTAAGCTGTGAGGTGGACCTCTTTGGATCGGACTAGTTTGTTCAACCCATCCCACAGACGATCAAATGGATTGAGATCTGGGGAATCTGGAGGCTGAGTCAACACCTTGAACTCTTTGTGATGTTCCTCACACCCTTTCTGAACAGTATCTACAGTGTGGCAGGTCTCATCATCCTGCTGAAAGAGGCCACTGCCATTAGAGAACATAAACAGGTGAACTTGGTGTAGAGGAGCCAGAGCATGACACTGCCTCTGCCCGCTCGCCCTCTTTCCATCCTGATCCTGATGCATCCTGATGACATGTCTTTTCAGGTAATCAACACACACACAGCCATTAACATGGTATAAAGGAAATGATTCATTTCATTGTTCCGTGGTCTATTTCTGAAGCTCATATCCCCGTTGTAGGTACTTGTGGCGGTGGACAGGGGTCAGCATGAGCAGTCTGACCGGCCTCATACGCACCAAGCTATGATGCACCGTGTTCTGACGCCTTTCTGTCAGAGCCAGCATGAACTTTTTCAGCAGGTTGTGCTACAGCAGCTCTTATGTGAGATCAGACCAGACAAGTTGTTTTTGCCGAGGACTCCCATGTGCATCAGTGAGCTCTGATCATCAGTGTTATTCACTTCTGTCAGTGATGTTGATCAAAACTTCCCATTTATCTGATTACAATTGGAATGGCTTTTAGCATGAGGTCAACAAACGGTAACAAAAAATATTGGAAGGCAGCTTATCACTTACGAGACAAAACTAACAAGCATATGATCTTGCATACACGCCTGCATCGCACATGCCTGCTTGCTGTGTGCTTAGCAATGATTCATGCAATCTAAACGCAATATCCACTCAATTACCAGCACACAGAGGCTTTTTGTGTTGACTTTACCTGATAGGAATGAGTCTCCGGATAGTACGACAGCAATATCATCAAATCTGGGATCAATGCACATCTGTGGCAGACGAAAATGAGTCAGGGACGCGTCCTCCTTGGTCAATCGGATCCATGCTGCAAGCCTAATCAGATAACCTTTAACAAAGTGAGCCAACAATGCTTATTGACCAATCAATTAAGGTATTTGCTTTAGTGATTGTGCACTTTATGGCCTGATTCAAGGGCCTGAAGAACATGGCCAAAACACCAGAGCGACGGGAGCGCAGGAAGAAATAAATGGGTCCGAGAACATTCCGGAGAGAGATTGCCGAGAGGCCGAGGGATTGGGGGAATTTCAGGCACTCCAGACGGGGCTTAATTAAATGTGTTGTGGAGGTACAGGTGCACATTAACAAGCAAGAGACGGGCCATCTGCTGCTACTGCTAAGACATGCTGGAGATGAAATATTCATAGATGTGCATACACACACACACACACACACACACACACACACTCTCGAATTCAGTATATGACATACACTTGCAGAACACAAACTATCTTTAAAAAAGGTACTCGTATACAGTCCTCAATTACTGGCGCACTTTGGTTAAATTGGGTCATGGAAAAATGACCACGTAGTGAATTAGCTAACACTAAATAGACATCTATGTAGTAGCCCCCCTTTTCCAAAATAGCAACAGTTGTGCATCTCCTGTAATGTCTGATGAGACTGAAGAAGGGAGAGACTCCTCTTCAGATCATTCAGGGTCACCTCTGCATCTTCAATCCTACAGGTTTTCAACGAGATGGCCATTTCAGAAGCTTGATGTTCTACTGGAAGATTCAGTCATGATCCAATTTTAGCTATTTAACAGACACAACTAGGGTTTCATTTAAAATCCATGATGCAATGTATCAAGACTCCCAGGGCTTTTGGAGGGCTAACATCTACAGAGCATCAAAGGTCCTCTGTTTTATATAATAGTTAGGTCAAGGTTCTATCCTTCGTTTTACACCAAACCCCCCTTTCTTGAGTGTTTATTGCCAAAAAATATTTTTTTTGTTTGATCTGACCACAGAACCTGTTTCCAGTAGCGTCTAGCCAACATCAGGCACTCATGTTTGGGATTAGAGTAATTTGTTAGCATGGATGTGGCATCTAATTGTTTTGGACACTTAGTGAACCCAGGATTCAAGATTCAAAGCGTTTATTGTCACATGTACAGAAGAAATTGCATTTCGGAGTGGTTTCATGTTGTTGTGCCTCACAAGCCCGCCCGATGATGATGATGATGATGATGATGAACCTAAAAAATTACATATAAATGAGAAGATGTTTCAGTTATGGAAATGTCTCAGGGTGGCAATAGTTTTTTAGTCTTCTTAGCAGTTTTTGATAATAAATGTACTTCAATTAAAACTAGATGACCTTTTTAACTTATTTTTACAGATAGTGCAAGTAATATCAAATGATGAATGTAATATATAGGCAAAACACAAACAAACACACACATTCTCTTTCACTGCACTTAGAGCCAATTAGAGTGTAGCAGAAACAGCATGTGATCTCTCCATATGCAGTTTAGCACATCCCTGTGTCTCACTGTCTCTCCATTCATTTATCCGTCCACGTAACAAACTCTGCAGCTTCTTATTAGATCAGCAGGCCACAGGAACCCAGGGGAAGGTAACTCAAGCGGTCAGCATCCATTAAAGACCACAAGTGCCCGCCCAGAGGCCTAACTTGGAGGGTTCCATTAGAGAGAGCCGACGGGCAGGATTGAGCTGGTGTTTAATAAACATTGAATGCAGCACACTTTTATAAAGTTAGACTAGTGTCTTTGTGAGTCTAAAAAAACAAGATAAAATAAGAAAGATTTGCAACATTATAACCAATAGGCAGCAAAGCACAAAAGCCAGTGCTTCGCCCATAAACACAAATTAAAACATGTACCTCTAGTAAACTTACACTTTTTGACACACATGTGGGTATTAGGCTGCAAAAGCAGTTTTTAATTCACTGATCTTGTGATGACCCAAACACCACCCTGCTTACATGTATATGTTTTTGCAGCTTAAAGCAGGTGATTCCCTCTCATTCATGCTAAAGCTTTAAAGAGTGTTTCAGCCTGAACTGTTTTTCGAATGAGGCAAACTGGGCAGCCGAACAGAGCAGAGTCATCTACATATATCAGTCTTAAAGGCATTATGACAACCTGTTTAATTCTAAGGGATGAAGGGAGCTTGGAAAATAATCACTTAAATGTTGTTGTTTTTTTTATGATCAAATGTTTTATTAAGTCACACAAAATTACAGAAAACTGTCTCTGTCAAATTTCACAAAGTATG
>JBBPCX010069708.1:0-11153 GCA_037974365.1 Hydrocynus forskahlii | reverse complement strand
AGTGGCCCGTTTCTGTTTTCCCCCCTCGAGCCGGGGCTGTGTATTATTTTCTGTTGTTGTGTAACACTTGATTAAACCAAACCGTACATCTAACTCTGCTGTGTGCATCCTCCCCTTCCCTCTCCTTGCCGACTGTGACAGTTTGATCTAGTAAAGACTAACATACATTAACATACAGTGTAGATCATCGCAGTGCCACATCAAGACATAAACTCAATATGAGCTGTGCGCACACACTCCTTTATCTATATATGCTGTAAATATAGGCCATTCATTTCATTGCTTAATTTGTATTTTAGAATACATTGTGTAAATTAATGTTTCATTTATTGTCACCCAAGCTGTCAAGATTCCATTCTAATTCTGGGTTGCTGCCAACATCTATACCAAAAGAATTATTAGCAATCTTCAGAACTCTAATCATTAAAATTACCATCTTTAGTTGTCTTGTCCCATCAGCAGCATTTTGTTTTGTTTTGAGTTTGGTTTTGGAACTTTTATTTTGAAGTGGTGGTGGGTGTTTAGAGAAGTACAGCTGTGTTTAATTTAAGATTAAGTGTTTGTGTTTGGAGATTGGTTTGTGGAGTTTTTGTAATTTGTATTTAAGTTCGTTGGCGGTGGACCTTAGTTTTCAGTCCACCGTCATTGTGGCTTGTTGTATTTACCTTTCTCCATGTAGCTGAAAGCTATATGTTTGTTTCTGTTTGGCCTTTGTGCCTTTGTTTTGATTCCAATTTAAACATTATCTGCATGGAAGTCTGCGAGTGCACCTGCTATTTGTGCCTGGAGAAGGAGGGGAGACGTGACAGATGGACCGACCTACAAACTGAAGGCACAGCAGACATGGCAAGAGAGGGATGCAGCCCCGAGGAGGAAGAGTGGCTCCTGGCAGAGTTCTCCGTGCTCTCCCAGGAGCTGATAGAGCGAGACTTGACTGGTTACACCGAAACCAACTGGCTAGCACCTCAGCCAGTGAGGGGGAAATGGGCATGGAAACCCGCCTGGAGTGCACCAGCGAAGGCGCCGGAAATGAAGGATAGAGTCCCTGGTGCTCTTCCGGTCCTTCCGCTGGCATCCTGCCGAGACCCTCAACCAGTGAGGAGGAAGCAAGCAGCGAAGCCTGCCTTGAGCAGCCTGGAGAAGGCGCCAGTCACAAAGGAAGGAGTTCCTGGTGCTCTTCTGGTCCTCCCGCTGGCCCCGGGGACTCTCGAGCAGTGCGTTGAGGAGCAGCAGAGCCAGTTGGACAAGCTTGTGGGGCTGCTAGCTAATCTGGTTGCAGCTTTTAGCTCAAAGGCTTTAGCATTATCTCAAAGGCCCCAGAGGGGGTTAGCAGTAGCTCAGAGGAACCAGAGGGGGTTAGCATTAGCTCAAAGGCCCCAGGGGGGTTAGCAGTAGCTCAGAGGAACCAGAGGGAGTTGGCAGTAGCTCAGAGGCCTCAGAGGGGGTTAGCATTAGCTCAGAGGCGGTTAGCAGGAGCTCAGAGGAACTAAAGAGGGTTAGCAACAGCTCAGAGGCCCGGGAGGAGGTTAACAGTAGCTCAGAGGCCCCAGAGGGGGTTAGCGTTAACTCAGAGGCCCTGGAGGGGGTTAGCAGTGGCACAGAGGCGCTAGAGGGGAGTAGCCATGGCTCAGAGACCCCAGAGGGGGTGGCAGGGCCTTCAACCCCACCAGCAGAGCCTTCAACCCCACCAGCAGGGCCTCTCACCCCAACCACAAAGTCGCTGCTCATTTCACCAACACCTTGGAGGGGATCCGTCAGGCATGCTGGAAGTGTGCCCTTGGAAAGAGGGTACAGCTTGGGGTTTTCCCTTAATTTTTTTTTTTTTAGCAGGGGGTACTGGGGTCTTACAAGGCTCCAAAGGACTCGAAATGGGGCCATGGAGTAGCCCCCCAGAGGGGGTTTGATCCCGGCGTGAGCTCGGTCCCGGAGGACACTAAGGGGCTCCACAGTGAGAGTTCGGTCCCCGAGGAGACAGAGGAGCTCCATGGAGAGAGTTCGCTCCTGTAGGACACAGAGGGGCTCCACGGTGAGAGCTCGGTCCCGGTGGACATGGAGGGTTATCAGTCAGCTGATTAAGGAACATCAAATAGTTTTAGAGTGAGATGAGACATCACAAAACTGGATTGCTTTCCAACATTGTCTGGAAGAAGAAACACCCCTGCAGTAGCCCAGATCCCCAAGTTTGCTTTAGATCTCAAAAGGGTGCCTGCATTTATGAGGACTGCTTGCATCGTGTCTCACACAAAATGATCAAGTTTGTGACAAATTTGTGTCAGAGACCAGAGGGTTGAAGGAATCACAGACAACTCCCCTTCACTGTAATTGAAACAGATCAGTCAGTTGAACAGCTCTTTTGAGAAGAACTTCTCAGGCGGTCAAAAGAAAGAACTGCCAGTGAGTTACAGAGAGAGAGAGCAGCTGTCTTACATGAAGACAGAGAGAAGCGGAAGGGGGTTCTAGATATTGTAATAATGGATAGATATATGCTATCTAGTGTCATAGACTCTCTCTCTCTCTCTCTCTCTCTCTCTCTCTCTCTCTCTCTCTCTCTCTCTCCATTTCTCTGTGGTTTGCATGAAGGTCCACTTAAAAATAAAGGTGCTTCGAGGATTTTTGGTGCGATGTAAAAGAAGGATTTTTGAGAAATGATGTAAGATACCTGACATAAGCAATCCTAAAATCTTATTCCAAAAAGCATGAACAACAGTGCTGGCCAAATACAAATACTTTTGTATATGAGAACTTGAAGAACCTTTTTAAACATTTTAGAACTTCCACATGATTTAAAGGTGGATTTCCAGAGGTGTATGTCCAACCAAAGATAAAATTATACAGCTGAGCTTTTTTAAATTTAGGTTTGAATAAAAATTGTAAAATTACTGCAAGATTGTTCCACTTCATTTTACCTTGCTTGTTATTATCTACTGAACCTTAACACTTGTTACTATGATATAGGCAGCTGAAGGTCTAGTGGTTAGGGAGTTGCCCCTGTGATCAGAAAGTCAGGGGTTCATATCCCAGGACTGCTAGTGACACCACTGAGGTACCCTTGAGCAAGGTACCATCCCCACACACTGCTCCCCAGGCACCGTGTTCCTGGGTGCCCCCTGCTTCACTTGGTGAATGGGTTAAGTACAGAGAAGGAATTTTGTGCTTTTACTACTGTATGCTGTGATGTGTTCATGTATGACAAATGGACACTTTACACACTAAACGATCACCAGTTTCTGTCTGGACAAAGATTAACTGGGAAAGTGTCATGGCCAGTCAATCAAAATCTAAGAATAAATCACAGAAAAATACAAAATCAATAAGGCTGCAACTATCTCTTTCTCTCTCTCTCTCTCTCTCTCTCTCTCTCTCTCTCTCTCTCTCTCTCTCTCTCTCTCTCTCTCTCTCTCTCTCTCTCGCCTTCCTCACTCCAGGTAAAATAATGGTATATAAAGCTGCAATAAAACAATGTTTTGTAATCTGAAACCCTATCACAAATGAATAGTCTCCGGCACCCATACAAAGTTCTATTCTATTGTTCTCTATTATGTTAAACAATTGAAGTATAATTATTACACTAAATTATGGATAAAATGATGTTATTTAGTGCGTTCCCTGTACAAGATCTCTTCATTTATTTTTTATTCAACAAAACATGACGGTTGACTTGGAGTGCTCAAACGTTAGCACATGACTGTAGGTGTTTAGTAATACACTGCATTTTACCAGCTACCCTCATCACTGGTCACCTTCTGACCAAAAGGAACTGTTTACCAGATACTATTTGCCAGATGTTCAGGTGGTGGACCTACAGATGGACAATATACTCATACGATCAATAAGCAAGGTTGAGCTACAGGGGAGTATAGATTTAGAGCAGATTTTTAAAAAAGAAAATGGCCTCAAAACTGCTTCTTTTATCACTTAGAGGAGCACATATTGCCAATGATGATGCTTTGTACCAGGAGCTAGCTGATGTAGCCTACACACTTCCTTTCTATCTTTGTTATTTAGTGTTCTGCACACATGAAGCTGGAGGGTAAAGAAATGCAGCGGATTCTGCAGTCATCTCTCAGTAGCCTGGCCGGCAATTGCAGATAAAAGCTGTGCTTAGGAGCACATGATCATGATGGAGAAGATTTGGTATCTTTCCAGAAATTGATATAATATCAATCTTTTGGTCATACAAAGGCTTATGCTTCCTCTGAAATGCTTCAACCTCACAACAGGCCATGACCCTGAATGGATTAGCCCAATTTCTAACAGCTGAAGAGTCAAATGATAAGTAAGTATCTTGAACTATGCTGTTTGGTACAGTTGTACCAAACAATATACCTAATCAGATTTTTACAAATGCCCAAACACATTGCTGATGTTGTTCTTTGCACTCTTCCAATGAATTTTTCATGAGCAACATATTTTGGTATGTAGGTATTTGTGTTGAGTACTAAATGGTACAGAGATCGACAATTTAGTTGTGCAAAATTCAGCAACAATGACAGTACTACTACTGTAATACTATTAAGTATTAAGTAATACTAATAGTATATATAATGTAAGTAGTATTACTACTTCCTGCTTTTTTCCCCAACTCTCATGCTCTATATATTTTTTCAACGTTCTTTGTTTCTTAGTCATGGATGAGACAGTAACGGCTCTCATAGCACTAAGATTAAATTTTGAAAATCCTATGATTCAGGATTCAAGTTTGAACATCTCCTGCACCATGTGCTGTTTACAGTTATAGCTTATAGCTGCATTTTGGCTCCATTTTCACCTTACAATAAGATGTCAAGGTGACTACAAGGACTTTTTTGGAGCTGTGACATAGAAGAACTCTGAAGCACACTTCAAAGTATGGCTGTTTAAAGAACCACAAAATAAGCGAGTGTAAAATGTAAACCATTACATTTTATTATGTTATTCCATCCATTATCTGAACCACTCATCCTTAACCAGGGTTGTGGAGGATGCTGGAGCCCATAACAGCAGTCATAGGGCAAAAGTTTTTGGACTGTGGGACGAAACTGGGGCAGAAACCCATGCAGATAGATACAAGAGGAACATGCAAACTCCACACAGAAAGAACTTCATGTTCTACCACTGATCTGAAAAAAAAATCTTAAGTCACTCAAACCATGGTTAAAAAAAGTTTTGTTTTTTTAATAATAAGTCTAAATTTGACTGCTGGTAATTCTATGTAAATTAGGTTCTGCTAGTTGTTCATCCAGAGTATAACTAGACAAATTGCATCACTTCAGGCCAATAAGATAAACATAGGTAGCATTTTTCCTCCATATACCAAATGTAATTGTTGGACATGAATTGTTCAAAGAACGGTCAAATGGTGAATGGTCAGAATCCTTGATGTAATAAACTGCATATTCCTGCAGAGTTTTACAAGCTAAAATAAATTGTTAAAACTTTCCTAGTCTTTATTTGGAGTTCAAAAGGTTTTATTTAACTTTATTATTAAGCCTTTTGCATTGCGGAAAGCAGTTTTGTTCAGGTTCTTTGTTTGGTTTTGTTTTAGAGGAAGTTTGATTGTCTGAAAAGATTTAACACTGCCATATCCCTTCTTCTCACCATCTCTAAAAGTGGCAAGAGAGCATGGATCCATTCACTACCCCTTCCAAGAGGACACTGTTCTGCCTAATCACAAGTAATTACTTTTTTCACCCAAGCATGGATGCAATCGCAAATAATTAGCTTTTTCACCCAAGCATGGCTATTCATCAACATCAACAGGCCGAACCCAGCACCAGAGGGAATGAACAACACCTCCTGTAAATGTTGGAAACAGATTAACATGTGCAGTCAACAAATAATCTATTCATATTTTTACTGAAAATATAATACTGCACAGTGGTATGCAAATGTTTTGACACACCATTCAAATGACTTTTGTTGATTTTCCATGTGAAAATACAGTGCCCTTCACAATTATTGGTACCTGTCGTGACCACACCTCCCGTGCCACGTCCTCCGCCTCCCAGGTCCCAGTACTACTGAGCCTGGCATCTCCCTCTCCCCCTGTTTGCCCTCTCATTTCTGGTTTCTAACACTCATCTTATTATCTATACTTGTTCTCCATCTTTCTCTCTCCCTACTTATACTCAGCTTGATCTGGAATCTAGTGTCTCCTCTCCATCATGCTGACTGGTTAGTGTGCCGTGTTGTTTGTTGGTGTTTATCCTTTTAAACAGAGTAGACTGAAGTAGACTGCATGGCAGTTCTTCGTCAGGGTTTCAGAAAGGCTTCTGGAACTGTTTTACTGTTTAGATTATGTTTGCATTTCCCGCCAAGACTCCTATAACAAAGTCTCAACGAGTACCTCCTGTCAAGTGCGTTGTTTACATGGGCTAACCTGAATATGACAGCACCCCTTGTAAAGATCAGTAAAAATGGTAAGAAAACATCTACCCTTTGGTAAAGTAGTCTCACACTGAAAAAAGAGAGAAAGACCCAACCTTAAATATAACGTACACAGTACAATAAACCGAAACTAGTTTAAAGCTATTTATCTCAGCAGTGAGTGTCTTTCTGGCCTCAAAAACACACATTAACTTTAGAATACATGCAAAAGACAAGAAATCAATCAAGTATCAAGATTTGTTTTGTTTGTATAAGTTCATAGGTTTCGACTGAATCGATCTGTGAAATTCCATCAGCAACACACCTCATTTTAAATTAATGAGGGATTGATTGAG
This sequence comes from Hydrocynus forskahlii, assembly GCA_037974365.1. Taxonomy (NCBI): domain Eukaryota; kingdom Metazoa; phylum Chordata; class Actinopteri; order Characiformes; family Alestidae; genus Hydrocynus; species Hydrocynus forskahlii. The sequence goes on along the minus strand of JBBPCX010069708.1, from coordinate 4,452 downwards.
CCAAACCAGGTATTTGACGGTAACTACAAATACTGGTCCTTCATAAGAAGAGGTTTGGATATGGTTAAGTAAATACACTGACATACACAACATCACTATTTATTTTATTAATTTATTCGTATTTATTGCCAATGTTGTTTGCTTTGTTTTTTAAACATATACTGCTCAGCTTTTGTTGTATTTTCTCAGGTGTCTAAGACTAAATACTGTTTATATAATTTTTCAGTGTTAAATCTAAAAAAATCATCAAAGCATATTGTGATTTAAAATATGTCAATATGTATTCTGTGTAGAATGTGAATTTATTTTCATTTAGAAAATCAATAAGACATGTAATTTGACTAGGTTATTAACATTTATTGATGGGATTTTATTATGCTTGTTGTTGATGAGTTGATAAGAAAGAGTCATAAATATCTTAGATATGCCCTGCAACTTGCTTGCAGTTAGAGATGACATCGGCATCAATGGGTATCGGGGTTTATTTCAGCAGGATGTCAGAGGCAAAAACAGATCTAATCATATAATATATATATAGCCCGAAATAGCACACACTCACCCTATGTGAGTTCATATTGTTTGCTGTGTGATTCTTCCCAGTAGTAGAGCAAGGAGTTTGAGCATGATAGCCTTCTTTTTGAGGATCTTCCTAAATGAAGTGCTTTTAGTTGTTTTTAACGGAGAAAAATTGGTATCTGTTGGTAGTATTCGATATGAGAGTAAAAGTATAACTGTGCCACCTTGGAGTAGTTGACTTTCTTCTAAATGTGTGTTTTATGTTGCATTTCTGAAGGTTTAGGCACATACTAATAATACACTAATAAATATGTCCAGTCTCAACGTATAGGCTTTTGTTCAAGAATAGATGTGAATCTTCATACCATGCAATGAATTAATTTAAGCCAAGACTATCTTCCTCCTCATCTCTCCAGAGGAGTCTGACAAGAGCTGTATCATCAGCAAATTTGATTAAGTATCCTCAAGCAGGGGATTTGGAACTCCACTCCATCCTCATTTGGGTGACCTACAAAAAACATTTTCAACACATCAGTGTCTCTTTGCAGAGATCCTTGTATGATGCGTCAGTTGTGAGCTGAATCACTGATGGTATTCACTAATAGGACCTTAGTAGGATTTGTGGAATGGAGTTAAGTGTACTTCTCATAGCCTGAGATCATGAAGAATTAAAGGAACTTTGTAACAGCCCAGCGCAACCCAATCCAACCTCCCAACTCAAGCAGAGATCAGGGACCAACAGCTTTTTATTTTTACTTTATTTGACTTTGACCAGCAGAAAAGGCTCTTGACAGCATCCTTTGTTCATACATCCTTGCGGCTTTGTTCAAGCAATTTCTCCCAAGAGAAGAAAATGATGACAAAAATAATATTAAACGTCAATATAAGAGCTCCTTTGACAACAGCAGGGATGATAGTTTTAGTGCAGTGATCCTCAAACTTTCAGAGACCACCAGATGCTTCACATTTTTGTTTTATGTCTATTTGTTTGGTTGGAGCAAAACATGGGCCATCTGGGAGTGCCTTAGGACCAATTTGAGTACAACTAGTGTGGATAACCTATTTTAAAACTGAGATGTGACAAACTATTTTAAATTTGAAAGAGCCTCCATATATTGTACAGGTTCTCGGAAGAGCCCTTATATGTGTAAATACTTTTATTTTTAAATACCTATAAATTGTTCTTTAAACTCACTAATATATTTCAAACATGGTTCTTTAGAGAATCAAAAGTGACTCTTATATGGCACCAGCAAAGCCTTTGAGGGCCTTTTACTTGAGTTCAATATATTTCTATTTTTAAAAAATCCACGCTCCCTAATTTGCAGAGACCACTTATCTATGGATGCAAACAGGCACACTGTCAAGCTCAGAAACAATTATAGTTTTAGCGGCGGGGCAGGATAATTCTTACACAGTGAAACCTGTGATTTTATGTTCACTAATTCATCACAGTTTAATGCACTTGGTTCTAATTTATGGTATCTGTGTGAAATGTAATAAATATCAGTTTCAACATTTCATACTGGTACCGTGCTATATTAAGGTGTTAGCTAGCAAAGTGTGCATCTGAGCAAGACCTAATGGACCTCAGGATCAAAATAAACTCCGTCAGTGTTTCTGAATAGGTTTAGTGGGGCATCTTATTTACTGGGACAGTTACTATAAGTAATTCTGTAAGTCTTTTCAAGTTGGCACAAACACAACTTGTATAATCTTTAGTCCACTAGTATTTTATCCACTAGTAGCACAAATTGCTGTCAATTAAGAGCCATTTATCATACCTTGTGTTCTATGCTTTTATACGACATTTTTCATACTTGTTTAACTCTAGAGAAGAAACAATAGCTATGGAGACAAATATCACTTTAATGCCCATTATTAGTCAGAGTAGTTCATTCTGATCTTCTAAGGAAATATAAAATCCTGTGATTTTCCCAACAGAATGTTAATTCGCATGCCTTTAAGACATTCAGAAACTCCAATTATCTGTTTTCTAAAGAACTCAGGAAGAGGCACAATCAGATTGTTACTGGTTCAAACAAAACCATGAAACCACACTGGTCCATCGTGGTTGAGACTGGAACCTGCTGCTCTAAGTACTGATCATATCTTTAAATAAAAGGAGCTGCAGAGAACAAAGGTGATGTGTGCTGTGAAGGCCAAGTCCTGATATCTTAGTGAATAATTCTGATTCTTAGTGAATAATTCTAATCATTGCAGTTTTATAAACTCATCTTTTATCTTATTTGTTCTCTCCACCATGACAATGTGATGTGTGTGCTGTGTGTATTATTCAGCAACATCATTTTGCTTCTCAACAGTTTCATGAAAGTCATATCCAAGAACTGCTCCAAGGTCTCTTATATTTCCCAAAAGCTGAGTACATGATGTTAATATGCCAGTCATCCGACCAAAGCCAGGAAGAGTGAAAGGGAGAACAGACCAGTCTTCTTATAGCTGTCATCAAATGATTGTCCTCCACCGTGTCCTGTAAAAGTTCTTCATAATGGTAATGGCTGCTGTTTCATAGCCCTTTTTTAAAAATCTGAGTTACCTTTAGAACATGTGAGAGCAAATGGAGATAGCTACTGAAAGACCCATTCAGAAATTTTAAAGCACTGGATATAAATAAAGCTGGAAGAGACATTAGAGAAATTACTAAATAGAAAGGAAGCATGCCTGATATATTTTGTGAGCTCTTTCCCTGTTCATGCTATGCAGTTCATATGTGAAAATTAAGCTAAATTAAGATAATTACACATAATTGTTTTTGTCTTTTACCATATATGTCTATACAGCACACAGCTCTTTAACGGGACCCATTCTCTCTGAAGTTACATAACAGAGAGCAGCTGTCAACAGATATTAATTATATATAATTTATGTATCAGAAAATATAGTGAAAATTAAAAATATTGAATGAATGATACAGACAATAAATGTATGCTGGATCAAATTATTGGCACCTTTTTGATTAATTTAAATAAGTTCCTCAAACCAAATAGAAAACAAATAAGACTGGTCCATGTTTAATTTTCAGTGTTCACATCACCTGAATTAACCAAATGAATGATGGTTGTACTGCATTAAATTGTTTCCTATTTCTTTTTCACAGTGCTGAAGACTAGAAAGTTATCTGAGAGTATCAGAAATCACTGGGAAACTGTTTTATGAAATCTGAGGATTTCCACTGCTGCCAAAGGTTCTGCAATCAAATATTATTGTAGGGTGTCCGAGATACATTTTGCATTTGTGTTATTTCACTAATATGTGAGTTTAAACTTTTTTGTTTTGTTTTGTTTTGCTTGTTTGTTGGTCTGTATCTCACAGTAACCTTGAATATGTCTTTTGGCTATACTAAACTGGTTAATTTGCACTTATTTCTAGAAATATTCCATTTTTTTACTTACAGCAATGGCAATAATTCTGACCAGGACTGTATAAGTATATATATACTTACCACTTAATCCCTACTAGGTAAGTACATATATATACTTACCACTTAATCCCTACTAGGTAAGTACATATATACTTACCACTTAATCCCTACTAGGTAAGTACATATATATACTTACCACTTAATCCCTACTAGGTACCCAGAGCCTATCCCTAGGCCAATAGGCACAAGGCAGGGACTCACGCTGAGCAGGGATCACACACGCACGTACACACACACGCACAAACACACCCCCGGTCAATTTAGAATCCCCAATTCACCTGGCACGCATGTCTTTCGGCTGTGGGAGAACCTGAAGATCCCGTAGGAAACCCATGCCGCCACGAGGAGAACATGCAAACTCGACACACACAAGACCAGGACCTGGATTCAAACCCCCAACCCCGGAGGTGTGAGGCAACAGCGCTACCCACTGCCTTTTAGAGTTAGTAGTTTAGTAAACATACACAATTGCTGTCTTGATTTTGTTGCAAGAA
>JBBPCX010069707.1:0-11155 GCA_037974365.1 Hydrocynus forskahlii | reverse complement strand
ATTGTTTGAATGCTAAATAAATATTTTCATAGTTTTGTAACAGATTTATTCTTTTAATAATTTAATAATAATTATTTATTTTGGTTTTCGGTTTTCAGTTTCTGTCCAAAAAAAATCATTTAGGTGCATCCCTAGTAAAAAGTCTGTAAAATGTCTTTCCTGATTCCAAATGTATTGAGCTTCCTAAGGAGGTATTGCCACTGTGTTGGATGAGAATTTCAGCAGGTGGTCGAAGATATTTATACTCCTCGACTAGCTCCATTGGATTCCCATGGATGAAGGTGGTAACTGCTGCAGCCAGGTCCCTCTGCTTGTTGGTGCAAGCAGAGGGACCTTGGTCACTACCATCTCCTTGGTTTTGCTGACGTTCAGTTCCAGACATGAAGTGTCACACAAGTCCACAAACTCCTGCAGAACCTGACCATGGTTGTGTGAGGGGCCTGTCAGCAGACACAGGAGGACTGTGTCGTCAGCGTACTTCACCAGATGACAGTTGGGCTGTCTAGCTCTGCAATCATCCGTGTATAAGATGAAGAGCAGAGGGGACAGCACGCAACCTTGGGGTGACCCGGTCGAGGTATAATGGAGGTCAGAGAGAATGTTGTTAACCAGTACTCTCTGTGATCTGTTGGTCAGAACATCCAATATCCCTAGGCTTAACTGGTTATCCAGATGAAAGTTGGAGGAAAGTTTAGTAGCCAGGATGTGGGGTTGCAAAGTGTTGAAAGCTGAGGATAAGTCAGCAAATAAGAGTCTGACTGAAGAGTTAGGTTGCTCCAGATGTTAGTGCATCGTGTCTATTATGAATGATTTTGCATCGTCTACACCTCTGTCTGTGCGATATGCAAATTGAAGCGGGTCCATCTGGGAGTTGGTGGTTCTGATGATGTGGTGTTTTACGACCCTCTCCATGGCTTTCATGAATAGAGAGGGAAGAGCCACAGACCGAAGATCATTCAGGGCTTTGGTTGTGCTTTTTTTGGGAATGGGGATGACTGTGGAATGCTTCCAGATTTGGGGGACTATGCCGCTGTCCATGGAGTTCTGGAACAGGGTCTGGAAAATGCCACCTTGTTGCTGAGCACAGTGCTGCAGGACTCGGCTGCAGATGTGATCTGGGCCGGGTGACCTTCTCTCTCTAGTTCTCTTAAGGGCTCTAACTGCATCCAGTGTGGTGAAGATGAGTGCAGAGTTGCCTGATTTATGTGAGGATCTCAAACTCTGGAGCTGGGTGGTGTTGTCTGACTCAAACCTGGTGTAAAAGGAGTTGAGGTCATCAGGGAGGGATGTGGCACTGCTGCCCTCCACATGGATGACTCTGGGGCTGAAAGCAGCTGTGTTCACAGAGGCCATGGTTTTCAGTCCCTGCCAAGCTGAGCGGAAGTTCCCCTCGGAAAATTTCTTCTCCACTTCGTTTTTAGTCTTCAGTTTTGCTGTTTTAATTGCATGCTTGACTTCTCTGTTGATTTCCTTCTTGTCAGTTTCAGAGCCAGTAAAAAAGATCCTTTTCTTTTTGTTTAGGATATCCTTAAGCTCTTTGGTAATCCAAGGTTTATTGTTGGGAAAGTTAGTGACTATTTTGGATGGGATGATATTGTCGACAGAAAAGGAGATGTATGATGAGACTGTGTCTGCCTGCTTGTGTATATTGTTGGAGGAAAGGAGGTTGTCCCAGTCTGTGGATTCAAACATCCTTGTAGAGTTTGGATGCTTTCTACTGTCCACTGTTTGATGTTTTTAACAACCTTCTTTGCCCTTTTGATGATTGGTGTGTACGCTGGGGTGAGCAGGATTGTATGATGATCAGCCGAGCCGAGAGGGGGAAGGGGAAGAGATCTGTATGCATCAGGGACTAAACCATAGCATTTGTCCAGAATCTGATAAAATCCTCTGAGGGACTTGTCAGGAGAACAGTCACCCAGAATGAATTTGGGGGAATCCGATGTTTAAACGTCTCCTTTTTAAGCCTGGCTTTAACGCCACCCTTTTTCTTCCCCCTCCTGGTTACCTTTTTATGTGTACATTTATGTTGGTTGGAGGAGTTCTTGCAGAGAATTTCCTCTGGATAGCTGTCCATGTTTATGGTGTGTTGAGTCTGTAGTCCGAGGTGCATTAAGTGGTCTCTGTGGTAGATGACCTGCGGTCCGTTGGGCAGATTGTTTCCGATGGCAGACACACACTCACGGATAAGCAGCCAATGCGTGCATGCTAATGTCCATAAAATTGCACAAATCCCACGGATATCCATACTGGGGTATGTTCTGGGGAAAAAGAATAGTGGTCCAGAATAACAAAGCAGCAGCGCAATGTGATCGCATGTAGAACAAAGCAGCAGTGCAACGTGAGCACGTCTGGAGCACTCCGTGCATGGCGTGTGAAAAAAGTATGGAAAAGTAAGAGAGAAACTCAAAAAAAGCAACCCAATTTAAAGTGCAAAGCAGGTTGTGCAAGCCTGTACACACACAAAAAAAACAACAAACAAACAAGAACGATAATAAACACAGTACAAACGTTGCTCCACTAGCCAACCGGTCAACCGCACGAGCAGCGACCCAGAATTAGCTATTGCACAGGTCTGCTCAAAAACAACTTCATACCTGTTACTAATCGCAAAAATAAATCATGGTATGTGTATGTCAGATTCAAGCATGTAGTGAACATATGCTGTGATCCCACAACTGCATGAGTGAGCTCTGGTTGACATTTGGCCTGATGCCTCCCCCAATGAAGCATATGCAGCTACAGCATTACTCCAGTGGATTTATGAACAGTTTCTAATGCAGTAGAAGGGACATAATCCAGAAATGTCTACAAAAATCATAGTCAGTCTGACAAAGAGGTTTGCATCTCCTTTTCAATAGAGGGGGAAATGCATCATTTTATCTTGCTGCACATTGAGGCACGGAGGATGCGGAGGTGCACTTACCATATTGTTTATCAGATCAGATTTCTCAATTTTGGTACATATGAAACTAGGAGGAATTGTGTTAATTGTGTTAATCTCTATCTACCAATCATCTATAGCATGGTCAGTTACCTGTGCTTAGTAAAAGAAAAGAAAGTTTGATTTAGCACATAGTATATAGAAACCAAAGTGCAGGAAATGCTGTTGAAATTACTGTTTGTTGCAAATGACTGTATTGTATATGGCAATCAGCTGTCAGGGGTAATCGGCTATATTTTCCATGGTAACTGGCTATTTTTGTGGCAATCGACTATATTGTTTGTGGCAATCGACTGTATTGTTTTGGTAATAAACTGTATTGTTTTGTAATAAACTGTGTTTGTGGTAATCAACTGTATTTGTGGTAATCAGCTACATTTGTTATTGACAGTTCTGTCTACAGAATCCAAATGTATTGTCTGCAGTAAATTACTGTGCTGTGCTATGCTGTGACACTTCCTGTTTTGCTGCCAGTGCTGCTCGGCATTTCAGTGTTTTTACTGCTCTACTCTTTAATTGTAAAACACTAATGACTTACCCTGATCTTTTTGACAATTATTAAATTATTTTTTCATTGGTCTACAATACCATCAACCCACAGATTAGAGAAGATTGTACCAATAAACGGTAAGTTTCAGTATGGATTTTGGTGATGAGTGCATTATGTTTGGTGATGAGAGCTTCATGTTTAGTTCAGACTTTCTTTGTCGCTAGCATGGCAACGGCCTTTTACAAATGCTTTCTGGTCTGAACAAAACACTTTATCTAAAAACTTTAGCTAGAAAACAGGGTTTGCACAAATAACAACCTTGATTTAATCATGTCACTGTGCCCTAAGTGGCTCAGGCCTGGCTTCACAACCTTAATCATTAGTCAGCAGAATCACATTAATATGGTATTCAAAGAAAGAATCATTCAAATGTAGGAATCACAAACTGAATATGCTGATTTGCCTTGGAATATAAGTGAATATATTGATTTTCCCTTACACTAGCAACTCCGTGTGCTTTAGGGGAAGGTAGCACACCTGACCCTGCAGCAGGGCAATTGTGTGACGAATCAGCAACATAGTCGCAAAGTTCTCCCTCAAGCAAGAGCTTTCCCGCATGAGCACCACTATCCTTCTCTCATTCACATGTCAAGCAGATTTGACCCGGTCTGTGAAATGCCCACTGAGAAGCCTGTTGAAAGTGCTCTTATTATAAGTGATCCAGTTATTCAACATGTGAAATTACCTATTCCTTTATGAATAGGTTCCAGCACCAGGAACATAAAGATGTTAGATAGCCATAGGTATGAGAGGATAGTGTTTCATGTATAGGCTAAAGATATTTGTCTGCAGCGGTCAGAGCTCACTAAGTTAAAGAGGTTAAAACCTGTTCATGTGGACCCCCCCTAGTGACACCCGTCCGCGGGCAAGTTCACTAAAACCTTGAATAAAAAATGATTGGAGCATTTTCATGCCAATCTAATATATTCCAATTGAGCCCTCCCCCACGTCTCTAGGCCAAACCATTCTCGAGATACACGGCGTTATGCAACCGCCTCCCCAAAGAAGTACTTGGGTCAGTCCACTGTGATGGACAATTGTATCATCCTCTTACACCGTAGAAGCTAATTACATATTCAAAATGAAAGCCTATGAAAAGACGTTTATTCTGGTGGGCTGGTCTAAGCCCTGCAAGGTTATATAAGCCCGAGTAACCAGCTGTGTAGATGCGCTTTTTCAAATGGATTTTTTATGCTGAAACAAAGCGAAATGGACACAGAAGACCAAATTCAGGATATTTGAGGACTTTTGTAAACATTTGATGGAGATATTTGGCCAGAAGATTGGAATTTCCAGGAGAAAATTCGAAAGACGCACTGGAAATGGCGGAGACGTACTCGGACTGCCGCTCGAGTTTTCATCAAAAGTAGGAAAATGGTTTATTTACTCTTCGCTGTTATGAGATTGCTTTTGAGTTGGTTTGGAGATGTTTGCATGAGTTTTGAGCAAGTTTGGAGCGAGTTTTGTCGAGATTTGTGTGGTTTTTTATGAGGACTGGTGAGTCGAACTGGTTTGACTGAGCCAAATGGTTCTCCGAGTCTTCTCTGACTGGTGGGATATTTGAACTGGAGTCTGAGACATAATAAGAGAAAAAGAAAAGCGGTGTTTAGCAGTTTATTTATAATTCTATTTTGAAAATAAGTCTGGATTCAAGATGGCGGCTCGGGTGGCACTACTTGCACAAAAATACTTATTATAAATTCATTTTTTATTCTTTTGAGCTGAAATTTTGAACATACGTGTACAAGACTTGTGGCTATGGATTTCCAGTGTCTGCTTGGCGAGATTTTGGACTGGGAAAATGGGAATCACTGAATTCTGAAAACGTTTTTTTCACATGAAAAAACAAACTCTGGTTTTCCATCCTGTCTTTCTGTTTGCAATAACTTTATGTATTTTTCTTTTGTGGCACAAACTTCAGAGTCTTAGCTTTGAAATGAGTCCAACTGCAAACAATAATAACATTATTTGACCAAACTTTGAGCTTTATAAATTTGAAAGGCTGCCAAAACAGGGGGTGAAGGAGAACAGGTTTAAAGAGGTATGTAAATTAGCCCAGACCATGTCCAATGCCGTAATATGCTCTGGCCCATCCCAGTGGCCCTGAGGCCTACAGCAGGCTTTGGGTGCTGGATGTCCAAGTGGTGCTCGGAAAACACTGTGGGTTTTATTGACAATTGTTCCACATTCATGGGCAAGCCTGGTCTCTTAGCCCGTTTTATCGAAATAATAACCGATCAGAATCTTAATGTTTTATGTCTTACAGAGGCTTTTGAAACTCTATTCCTTAACATAACTAATCTAGATACAAATGAGATCTCTCTCTTTACATAATTACTGTCTACAGACCAGGGCAGTTTTCAGAGTTCTTACAAGAATTCAGCTATTTTTTCAACAATAAAGTTGAAATCACTAGACAAGAAATTCAAATTAGAAGTTTGACTCTACCACTTTTGCTGCCTGAAGCAGCAGAAGCAGGTATTTAGTTGAAAGACTTTAATCCAGTTAAACAATGAGAACTCTCTATAATTATTCTCTCTTCAAGATTTTCTACCTGTACACTCGATTCTATTCCAACAAGCCTGCTTAAAGAAGTCCTACCAGTAATTATTTGACCTCTCCCATCAACTCCTCACTTAGTATTGGTTATCTAACAAAAACCTTTAACCTTGCTGTAATTAAACCTCAGTCAAAAAACGGATCTTGATCCGTGTGAGCTCTCAGTAAACCCCTGACAACCGCAAGTGAAAATTCGGAATCTGATTTTAAAAAAAATGCCTAAAATATCTATTTTTATTGTGTAAACTTTAATTTCATTTTAAACTTAATACATTACACTTAAGCAAAATGTAAAGGTAAACCCATATTCGTACTGTACAGTGTACACTGAACTGCTGTCCCATGCAGTGCTAGAATCTAAAATGCTGTTGTTTCCCCTATAGAGACTGTACTGTAATTCATGCACATGCGTTTTCTTTGGTATGTGCTGTCGTTTTCTTTGGTATAAGCAGGGTAAATACAGTAATAAATTAATCTACTTTGCAGTTATAAGAATAAGAAGAACAAAATGAAAAACACGAGAACAATTTTGGACTGCCAGAGATTGTATAAATAAATAACGTTCTCGGAGTGGCTTTCAAACATCCCGCCTCTGAGTACAGCATTATTTCTCCATCCCAAGACACACTTTCTTTGTGTTCTCTCGACAGTACCAAACAAATTCATAATGTAGGATCACAGGAAATTGTGATTCATCTGAATGGGTCACAGTTGCTTTCAAACTTTAATTTTAACCAAGACAGAGAGACCTCTGGATCATCACACCTTCCCATCTAGATTCCAGATCTTCTGAGAACAAAGGGGGTCTGGGGTTACCTCGCACCCTAACCAGACCCCTCTGTCCTTCAAAGCCGTCCCCTGATTGCCCTTCAATTCACAGATAAACGACCAGACACCCTGTCTCTATGGTCACACACATTCCAGCACACACACACATGCGCGCACACACACACACACACCCACACCCACACACACACACACACACACACACACACACACATATACAGATCTAAATGTTTCAATCAAAAAGAGAGTTCTTTTCTTTTCTGGCTTTCTGTTAAAATCACCTATTCTCTAAGTTCTTTCTTTTTGACAAGTATTTTCTTTTCTTATGTGTACGTAACCCCCATGTAATCCTTGTCCCTCTGACTACTGATGCTTAGAACCCATCAGATAGAATTTTCATACCCCTAAGGTTTGGGACAATAGACTATGCGTGTTGTTCTTAACTAACCCAATAGTAACTGGTGATGTCTGTAATATCCATCTGACTGGGAAAAAAAAACATACTGTTAATGTGTTAAGTGGAAATTCAGACATATGATTCGACAAAGGTCATGACTCAGAAAGAACAAAGAGATGCCTGATCCTGAATTAAAACTTCAGGATTCAAGTGTTTGCAAGGACTCAGGATTGCTTGGTTGCCAAGAGAGAAATTATAGGAATCATGATTCATGCATTTTAAAGTTTGTTTTGAATAATTATGGGTAGATTAGAATGTATTTTTAAATTAAGCCATAATTGGTGAAATGTTTGTCAAAAGTATAACATGTTTGGTATCTATATGACCCCTAGATCCCAACAGAACCAAAAGTACAAGTCTCAATATCCAGTTATAAACTGTACAAGATTTATGAACTTTATTCTGTTAATGAGAAGTTCCACAGCCTGAACCATAAAGGGCATGCATCCCCCCAGCCCCACACCAAAGGAGGGAGGGAGGGGGGTGCTGCCCCTTTGTAATTGGTCAAATTGAGAAAGGCGGGGACAAGGAAACCGTCCCCTCTCTCTGCCATATAAGCAACTGGTCCCAAAGAGAATTTGAGAAAGCTTGGGCCAGAGACTCCGAAAGAACACTTGAAGAAGAGCCGCCAAGATCCAACTAGCCCACTCTCCACTCTGCCTTCCGCTGCTGAGAACTCCGATATCTTCATTCTCCCAGATGCCTCTTCATTTCCCCTGTCTTCAAACTCAAGACCCACAGCCTGCAATTCAGCTCCATATCCTCCAAGACCTCGCGCCATCCACAGGATCAGCATAAGTAAAAGCTCCCTTCTACTTTAACCAACTCTGTCTGGTGTTTTTCACATCCTTAAACTGTGCTGGGGAAATTGGACTGTTTTGCTTGAGTCAGGAGCTTGTTTTCAGAGACTTTCAGTAACTTTCAGTAAGGTATCCATACCGTTATCCCATCCTCTCATTCATTTTAGTTTATGTGTTTTATGTTTGTCTCGTGTAAATAAATGTTGTCTTAGCGTGATCAGTGAGTCTTTTCTTCTTCAAAAGTGGAGTCCTTAATGGCTGCGACAACGCTACCTATGCTCATTAAATGAATAATAATTCAATTAAGTAACTAATTCCTTCTTGTAGGATCAAAGATTCTGATCCATTTACGAAAGGATCATTAAATTCGAGGTTCTGAAAAATGCCAGAAAGAAACAATCAAACATGAGAGAGCGCTTTGTCTGAAGAGGAAAAGCAGATGTTCAGGAAGGATTAGTGCTGAAGAGACATTTTTCGACCCCCAATTTGAACCACTCAGGAACAGGGCCCCACTGTTGAGCAAGGGTGCATGTGTTTCGTCACAGTCTGTTAGGACATCTTTAACGACTCGTGGGTTTGAGCTAAGTAAAGGACTGGCCAGATCATCAAGATGGACTTTAGTTCACCTCGCTGCAGATAACCAGCAGGCCCCTTCTCAAAGGGGGTTTCACAACCAGGACCCTCACTCACACCCCTCCCGTTTTCCTGTTTCACAACAAAAACACTTGCACCCCTCCTGTTTCCTGGTGACACACATACACAAGAGGAAGAAGGCCAAAAGGGCCAGTTTTATGTGTTCTTACACGAGTCCAAGAGAAAAATTACAAGAATTTGTAAATGTGTTTTCTTTGATAGCTAATCCTGTGTAACTCCAAAGTTAATTCTTTCTAGTAATTAGCAAATAATCCTCATAATCAAAAAGATGTTGTTTAAATAAGAAATCCATAATCCTAAAGTTTGTGACTATTCATGTTGGGTCTTAAATTAATCCCCAGTGAGAACTGGGGATGTTTATAATATCCATTTGACTAAAAACTGACTGTGTTATGTGGGAAATTCAAGCTTAAGCAAAGCCATAAATCATTACTCACAGCCACATGGTAGCCTCAGAGTTTGACAAAGAAGACAAGAGATTTCACTGATTTTAACTCACAAACTTAAAGATCTAAGCTTCTGGAAACTGATTCCTAAAGAGAAAAAATTGTAATAATCATGGTTCATGCATTTGGAAAAGTTATTTGTGAATAGGGTGAAAGGAGAGCCCAGAGTGGTGAATTAATTCACAACTGAAAGAGTCTATTAAATCATTACAGCTTGTCTGGACTCTTTGTAAAGCACAGCTCACCATGAATCCAAATTTACAAGTTTCAAGTGACCAAGGTGAACTTTACAAAAGTTATTAAACTATAGCCTTTCAATAAGGAATCCTATGCATGTCAGAGTGATGATAAGCTCTTCCCCCCGCTGCCCCCCTCTGTCTTCCTTTACCACCAACAGGCGACCCTGTCATTGGACAGAGGAGGAAAGGAAGTGGGAGAGAAATCTCATCCACACTGAGTATTTAAGATTAGGAACGGCTTGAGCTGATGCTGATGCTTGCGCTGGGGCTGGTGCTCTTTGCCTCTCATCTCGAGTCACCTCGCCTTGGCCACTCCACTGAGACTTCACCATCTTTGTCTCCTCAACCAGCCAAGCTTCAACCCAAGGCCTGAAACTCTGCTTCATGAACTCTGAGCAACTTCATCATCTCTGAACTCTTCCAAGCTTCCAACAGCCAAGAACCCTGAACTCTTCTAAGCTTCAACAACCAAGAACTCTTAACTGCAACTTCAGCATCTTCAACTTCATGCTCAAACCCTCCTGAGACTCCAAACCAGTGAATAAGTATAACAGTGACTTTTTCTCATTTTGATACCTTTGGTTCGAAGGGCAATAGTACATGTACTTCTGATTAACTAGGTTGTGTTGTTTCATGAAGCCACTGTTCAGGGACTTTCAGAAACTTGCCATAGGCTTAGTAATACCATCACCCCATCACTACTCACATTTATTTCATTTTGTTTTTGTATGTTTTGTGTTTGTCTAGCGTGGTATAATAAATATTGTCTTAGCATGACCAGTGATTCAGTTTCTTGTTCAAATAAGGTGAAGTCACTTCTCAGCTTCGATTCATTTGCTGCCTATGCTCTTTAAATTAATAATAATTAGCTAATCCCCCTTTTCAAGTAACCTCTTTTCTAAAAGCGAAGCTCCTCTTAACAGCGCAATTAAGAAGAGTTTAAAGGGTTAATTTCTGTACTCCGGCTGAAATATTTCGCTGGCCGAATAGTTTGTGCTGGACTCCTTAATAAACCCTGCTTTATAGGAAACCCCTAAATAAATAATCAATTATTAATTGACTATTTATTAATTAATAAATATAAGGGTGAATCAGCCTAAACTGATTCTGGTGGAGAATATCAAATTAAACATAAATTCTAAACTTACGAAATCCCCTACACAAGTCCTGGGAAAAAAGTACACCAACCTATTAATTTAAGCTTTTAAAAATAGACAATAAATGTGATTAACCCTTTTAAAGTCACCCCAAGGAAAAAACATTGAATTTTTTTTCATTCAATCTTTTCTTAGCATTCTAGGCTACTGACAACAAAATCAGCCACTTCTGAAATCATGACCATGCCCATGGTATAGACATCTACCAAATGGTAGAGTAGAGGTAAAATAACTATAACATTCATTAAATGTTTAACAATATTAAAACATTTACACCATTTATCAGACGCTTTTATCCAAAGCGACTTCCATTCCTCAACTAGAGGGGACAGTCTCCCTGGAGAAACTTGGGGTTGAGGGTCTTTCTCAGGGACCCAGCGGTGATACACTTAAGGTAGGACTCGAACCCATGACCTCTAGTGGGGAGGCACCACCCTAAAACCTTTCACCCCAAGAGAAAAGCATTTTAAAATATATATATATATATTTTATCTTTTCTTATCATTCTAGGCCATTGACAACAAAAATCAACCACTTTTTGAAACCATGACCATGCAGTTTAT
>JBBPCX010069706.1:0-11158 GCA_037974365.1 Hydrocynus forskahlii | reverse complement strand
TCTCTCTCTCTCTCTCTCTCTCTCTCTCTCTCTCTCTCTCTCTCTCTCTCTCTCTCTCTCTCTCTCTCTCGTTCTGTTACACTGCTGCTGGACCTATTTCGACTTCCACCTCTCCATTCAGTTCTCTGATTTGTTCGCAGTCCAGGCTGGCCACCAGCTTCTTTCTCCCAAGCAGCAGAGGAGTCATCGACTCAATCCACTTGATTGAAGATCCTTTAAGTATCACACTACAGGGTGGAAAACACACAGAGAATGTCAGAGGTGATGAATGGATGTTCTCTAAATATTCTACAAGATTCTGAAGGTGAGTCTTTGTTGGTGACAGCATGAATATACACCCAGTGAGTAGGTGGTAGTATTGTGGGAAACAGCACTGCTCTCTGCTCTCCGCACCAGGGTTCAACATACAGCACATTCTTCCTGTGCACTTCCGACCCATAATCTAATACACTGCATTTGTATGTAAATATAAATGTACTAAAGGGCTAATAGGAAAAATATTAAAGGGCCCATGTCATGGAAAAACAAATTTCCCTTTCATTTTGATATTAAAGTAGATTTGCACTGTTGAAGCTTCAAAACATACTATTCACTTTCCAGTAGATACCCAGTATAGAAACTAAGCTTTTGCTACTCTACTATCTAAAACCCAATGTATCTTTTCTCCCTGAATTATATGAGCTTGTTGCTAGTTTGCTGATCTTAATAATTTTATGAACACCTCCAGCTCCAAGCTTGTGAATGACTTTCTGTCCCTCCTTGACTGCTTTCATCTCATGATATTTATATATTTATATTTCATCTCATGATGAAATATCATGATATTTTCCTACCTAAGTTAAAGATCACAATGCTGTCATCTGTTCTTTCTTCGACCTATTCTGAAACTATCTACGGTTTCATAATTATGTTTACTGTCCCCCAAGCTGTGTTCCATCACTCTGAAGAAACACTTATTTCCTTCTGTAAGATTCAATCTGTCAACCTTTTTATTTAAACCCCTGGAAAGCACTGTAGTCGCCTCCTGTGAACTTTGTAATTCCGTTCTATATTTCTTCAACAGTAAATTAAAAAAAAAAATCAATAACTTCTCCACAAAAATTCTACTTCCTTTCTGACTACCCTCCCTATGACTACAACCCAATCTCCTCCTGTCTTTCTGGTTTAATCTGTGTGTGTGTGTGTGTGTGTGTGTGTGTGTGTGTGTGTGTGTGCACGCCCTGACTCAGTAATTTGGAAGGGAAATATTTTTTCTTTAACTTTTTTTTTTTTTATCATTAATCCTCCTAAAACCACTGCCTCCTTCCTGTAACACCTCCCTGTCCTCTTAACTGAACCTTATTCTCCTTACTGTTAACTGTTGCTGCTTGGCCAGATCACCTCTGTCTAGAAGATAGCTGAAGTTACTCCTATACTTAAGAAACCAGACTCTTTTGATTTGGTCCCCACATCAGCTCTGTTTAAAAATCTACTTCTTCCACCAGCGCAACAGAGCTAAAATTAGACTGTGCCTCTCTCAATTTGTTGCTGAAACTCTCGACTGTGCCTTCATCTCTGGCCACTTGGACAACTGCAACCCTCTGCTTGCTGGCAATAGCATCAAACCCATTCTCCAAAACTTTCACTGGCTCACTGTAAAGTGTCACAGTCACTCCAAAGCGCTTCTGCTCATGTACAAGGCTGTTAACAACCTCGCTCCTTCTTATCTGTCAAATCTTCCTCACACCTGCAACTCTACCCTCAGATCTACCTCGGATAGATGGACCTCAGTCCAACCCTCCAACCCTACCCACATCCAACCCTCATTTGGTGACCAAGCCTTTTCTCGATTTGTGTCTCGGCTCCGGAACTCTCTTCCCGTACGTCTCTAACAGTCTAGCTCTCTACATTCAGATGCAAACTGAAAACACATCTATTTTCTCTCACAACCCTCTTCTCTACTGAACTTTTAGTACAATCTCTAGTATGTGTTGTAATTATGTATTAATAGTAATAATAATAATAATAATGTTACCCATAATATTTAGTTTTCAAAGGCAGTAAGCCTGATCCTTCCATCCGCAGCATCACAGAATTCAGATTGTAGGCAAGAGAGTTGGTGAATTTGACTGTCACGTACATGTTCCCTCCAACTCTGGTGTCTCCACTCACCTGAAAGAAAATTATTACAGAGATTAAGTGTATATGTGGTTTAAGTTTGACATTATGACAGTTGCAATAACAGATGATTTACTTTTTCCAGCAGTGGCCCTGCAGTCCCAGTGCTCTGTGCCTTTTCATTACCTTAGCAATCATGAAATTCAGGCAAGATAACTGCCAACATTTGATCTATTTTACATACTTGAGTCAGTTTTTGAACATAACAGCACATAACAGTCTCTCCCTCTGTCCTGAAACTTGAGTGTTTCCTCAAACTGTAAGTCATTTTGGATAAAAGCGTCTGTAAAATGAATGTCATGTAATTTAAAAACAGTAACATATGTTTTATTTAATTAAGTGTCTATTTTTTTGAAAGAGACTCCTTCACTGAAGAGACCTAGCACAGTGCTGCCACTCTTTACTGTCTGACAGAAATCCACCGGTCAGGATGCTGCTCATTTTCACAGACAGGGATGTATCTCAGACTTTCAGAAAAACCAAAGTGACATTTTCTGTCACAAAATTGGCCCCACCCATTGCAAATCCAAACAACCCAATTTGATTCTTCTGTTTCACCGCTCTATCATGTCCAAATTATGCTGGTGATTTTCCCTTACAGCTGTATCTGAACTAGAAAGCACAAAGAAAAAAATCTAAAAACAATTGGTCATGCATGAACACACCACAGTGTGAACAGCACGAAATTCTTCCTCTGCATTTAACCCATTCACCAAGCAAAGCAGCAGGCAGCCAGGAACACAACGCCCAGGGAGCAGGGTGTGGGGACGGGACCCTGCTCAAGCGAACCTCAGAGGTGCCACTAGCAGTCACGGGACACAAACCCATGACTTCCTGATCGCAGGGTGAACTCCCTAACCACTAGGCCACCAGCTGCCCCATTTCTGGGTTATATTTCCAGAATGTTGTTTCCAACCCAAACCGAATAATATAAAAGCAGTACTGCAGTATGTGCATTCTTAAACTCAAACATGATCCCATTGAACAAAAATGAACTGAAAACTACACACGTACATTTTCGTGCCCAGAAATCATTAGGCCCTCTGAGTAAAACTACGGAAACTTTACCTAAAAACTATCACTTCCAAGCAGTAGTTTGATGAGTAGAGAAAAATGTATTAATCAGTTCATTCATTCATATCTGTAACTGCTTCATCCACACTAGGGTTGTGGGTACCTGGAGCCTATCAATGGCCGCAAGGCAGGTACTCACCCTGGGCGGGCGCCCTGAAGTGCCCTGGAGACTGAACATGAGTTTAATGTGGTTTAGGAAGTCTTACATTCCAAAACTTAATCAGCTAGATGAAATGGATGTATTGTGCAAAGGAAAAAAACTTGTACCTCAATAGTAAGTGGGGGGGTGTTTGGAGAAAGCACTGAAAAGCCAGTGAGGGCCAGGGTAGTTTCATTAATGTAACTGTACACGATGAAGGACAGCAGGAAAGTCTTGCCCATGACTAATGTCTTGTACTCTTCAGCTCTTACAGTCAGCTGATTCCGCTTGGCTAGACAACACATAGAGATGCACATATCACCAAACCTGATCTGTAATATAATACTACAAAATAATTTTTAATAATTTAATGATTATCGGAAGATCTTCATGTCCCTGTTAAAAACACTGAGGCCCTTGTTACTTGCAGGCCATGACATATCTTGTCTAACTCACCCTCAGAAGGCTGCAGAGTTATTTCTTGTCTGAGGGTCTTGAAGACGGACATTACAGTCCCAGTGTAGCGTTCCACTTTGCAAGTCAGGGTGACGGAGACTGTCCGCAACTGATTGCTCAGGTTTTTGAGGTCCACGGTCAAGAGGATGTCACCTCTGGTTTCCCTGGACTGAAGCTCCATCTTGACATCAGGGCTCGTGACTAAGGTGAGGGTTTCTCTCTTCATGCCTAGAGATTCTGCATTTTTCATGGTTCGCTTATCTTCAGGGCTGCCTGCAGATGGGAGGAAGGATGAGTTGTCATGCGAGAAATGGGGAGAGCGTAAGAGTTGGACTAATTCTGTACTTTAGAACCTGACATTTCTTTGTGACAAATCTAAGGAAATATAAGCTGATTTCGCTGGTCTAGGCTTAGTCTGAGCATTCAGAGACATGCTGTTCTGTAAGTTAGTAAAACACAGAAAATAGATTTCTGTCAAAATAAAAGCTTCAAAAGTGATGTAACACGCTAACTTTCTTTTGTGTGAGTGTAAAGTGACCATTTGTCATACATTAAAACACCACAGCACAGTGAGAACAGCACGAAATTCTTTCTCTCCATTTAACCAGTTCACCAAGTGAAGCAGCGGGCAGCCAGGGACACAGTGCCCGGGAGCAGTGCGTTGGGACGGTACCTTGCTCAAGGGTAGGTCAGTGGTACCACTAGCAGTCCTGGGATTTGTACCCATGACCTTCTGATCACAGGGCCAACTCCCTAACCTCTAGGCCATCAGCTTCCTTGATGCACACAGTACTCAAGCTACTACTCCAGTGGTGCATGGTGCATACGCCTCAGTAGTAAGAATTCCTGACAAATTTACATTGATTTTTGTAGAATCTAACACGCCAAAGTTACATTTTTGTTTTCTGCTCCCAATATCAGGCCATAACTCATAAAACACATTTTTCTTTTGAAAAGACTTTCACTTCTACACAATTGATTTATTACTACTTATGGCTGCTCTGCTACTTTTGGCATTTGGACAAGACATACATGTTACTGTTCAACTCTGTCTTGAAGTTTTCAGTGTTCAGTTTTCTTCTAGACTTACTCCCAAATGTTATTGAAGGAACCTCCTAGCCTGTTAGCTCTCTGAGATTTCTGCTGGGCAGGACATCGTTAAACAAGACTACATTTTTACGGATCATATGTTTAGTATGGTTTCAGACATTTCTCTTCAAACATACACCTGAAGGCCTATTTAAATATTACACGATAATCTATATGAGTACTAAGAAATGTTCAAATAAGTGTTGAAATAGCGATTGCAGCCCCTATAATATAATTAGCCAGACAGCCTAAATTAGGTTATAGTTGTCATAAAAGAAATCTTTTACACAAATGACTACATTGCCACAGCCTAAATACTGAATATTGTTGCAGCAAAATGCAATACACCTCAGCAATGTTTTATATTTCCTTCTTTGGCAGAATGTTGACATTAGGCATATGTACAAGCATTTGTGATATGTGTTCCTGCAATGTTCTTCACAAGTCAAAGTATCTTGTGAATCTTGTTTTTAACATTGAAGAGTAGACTACAAGGCAGAAATAGAATTGGGTTTGTAATTAAAGCATTGTAGCACTGATCTCAGCAATTAAATAAATTAACTGCTACTTTGGTTACCCACTTCTCAATTTAAGCACATGAGATATTGCTGAAGTTGTAAACATGTTAGAGATTAAGGAAACTTGGCATGAATGAGGAAGAATTACTCTGTTTAATTTATATGACGACGGGTATGAAACCTGGTACATGGAAGAAACTTGGTTGACTCTGCTTACTAATATGAATGCAAAATTGGATCCCTCCTGTCTGGAATTTATCTGCATTCTGAAGCAGCCTGTGGAATCTGATACTGCTGCTTTGTAACAAAAATAAATCACTTGGAATTAAATTCTTGTGCACTGCCAATTGGAAAAAAGAGACAGCTGCAGAAGATGGCAAATGGATCTCAAAGAAAGACAACTACGCAAGATTTAAATGCACTCTCTGAGAAAATGGTTAGTGCTATGGGACCTGCCATTTTTCCTGCAACCAACGTTGAACAATAAACTCCAGTGATATAGCTGTTTTCAGAAAAGTGAAATCTGTTCTCTTAAATTTTCACTGATCTGCAAATAAATCTTCTCTAATAGCACACACCAGTTTGCAGGCTTTTTGTACTAGACTGTTGTAAAAATCCTGTTGTAAAACAACCTTACTAAATAGGGGTTTTTATTGATAGGCCACACGTGGTCATCAGTTCTGGTCCTGGTGGGCTGAAGTCTGGTTTGGTAATTTACCCCACAAAAACATATCTGATCCAACTAGCAAGTTAATTATCAGGTTTAGTAGGTGTGCCTGAGAAACAAAAGCATCAGATGGTGCTGAATACCAAACACCCAGGACTAGAACTGAAGTATAGTTTTTCATGTAGTGATACCTCTATACCCTCATATGTATTAAAATATCCTCCTATTAGTGCAACACCAGGTTAAAGCAAAGACTCAAGACTACACTTTCAAAAAATAGAGACCAGTTTTGTCCAGCAGATGGTGCTCAGGAGCAAATCCATGTAAAAACGTGGATCTAGGCTGCTTTGAGCAGCTTTAGTATGGTGATAGTAAAAAAGCAGCTGAAGTGCTTTAGTTCAAGGTCAATACAGTGATGCATTAGACTGACTTACCCTCAGGATATTTGTAATTGGCTGTGATGACCTCAGACTGGTTGGAACCAATGGCTTTGGTCACAATGAGCTGTCCTACATAGGTCGTATTTGTACCCACAAGTTTTTTTCCTCCGTATCTGTCTTGTTTGTAGGTGATCAAATCACTATTAACCTGCATTTACATGTAAAAACTGCTTTAGTTAACAGTACACTGACAGCTCTAGTTAGCAAATTTCCCTCTTGTGGGACAAATCAAGTTTTATCTTATCTCATCTTATCTTAGAGTTAACGCAACGGATCATTTGAAACTCATTTGAGTTTTATTGTGCCAACTGCTGCAATACACACAGGAGCAGTGCTTTTAGGTCAAAAAGGGTCTGAGTAAATAATTTGAATTATTAGAGGTATAGGAGCCATAAAGTGCAGAGAAACCTTTCACCTCTGCAAACACGAAAGGTGCGTCAAACGAGAAGCTCAGTTGTCCCTCTTTGATGGCGTTGACAGATGTAGGACCACAGCAGTAGTAGCCTACAGCACATAAAAAGAGTTCTTTGACCAAATATGCACCATTATACAGTTTTTAACTGGCGTTTGTTGTATTTGTGTGACACATCAAGACTGAAAACAACTCGTACCATCACTGGTCTCTTGAGGAGTGCTGTCCAACACCTGCCATCCTGAAAGCGCTGGCGGCAGATCAAGCCTTTTCATGAACACTTCGTTCCAGCAGTGGTAGTTCCTACAAAGAACAAGACTCAGAAATGGCACATACCAACTTAATGTGTATGGAAAAGCAGCACTTAATTTGCCCTTGAGGTCTACACTTGCTTGTCAAAAGATATAGCATTGTTGTCTATTAGGTCATAAATTCCTGCAGATTCTCTGGATCTCTTTGACTTTGGTGAAGAAAGTCATTTATTGGGAAGTAAAACCAACTTAAATTTTGTCAATTTATGTAATATTTTACTACTACCGTGAGATACAATTAGATGATTAAAAGATTGTTCATGATTATTTCTGGTCATTTTTACTTGTTTTAAATCATTTTATGCAGGAAATAGAGTGAACAATATTTTTAAAATATTGTTTTTATCAATATGTATATTGTATCGAAAAGTATGTTATTTGCAAAGGATGTACCAAATTATTTTTACTCAGAAAATCTATATAACATGTAATGTGATGTTAAAATAACTAAAGGGGTTATTGTGTGATTGTGTTTTGCAGAGACTATAATGGCTCTCGTCATGTTATCGAACCAGATTGAGTCCGGGGAGGCCCTCGTGTTCAGTTGCCCGTCCTCATCCAGGACAATAACAGTCTTCAGGTTGCCCATGCTGTCGTGAGCAGAGCAGTAGTTGGTGATGTGTCTCGATGGGAGCCCGAGGCAGCGAAAGACTGCAGTGAAAAATAAACAATACTCAAACCTTTCACACTGTAACACTTCAGTTGATTGGGTTTGACACAGTCAAGTGAAAATATTGTTATTTTACATCAATAATGACTCAAGTAAAAATAAAAATTCCATTCCAAAAACAGCTTAAGCAAGACCTGAAGCTTAAAAACATACTTAAATAATGAGTAACTGTAACTCAAGGGCCGAAATATATAATTTTGTGGCAGGAGGCTGTGAAAAAATGGAGCCACACACTTAGGTAAAGATTTCATACATTGTTATTGTCCAAAAAGAAAATTGTGAAATTTTAAGACAAAGTAAAAGAGTTCAAATGATTGTTCAAGCTGGACTTTTTTCATATGCTACACGAATCTGACAGCTAAACAAGGTTGCCAACTCTGTAGAAGTGACTAGAATGAGATGATCATGTCCACAGGTCTAAACATGTAAACTTGTGTTCCTTCACACCTGAGAGAATATTCACCAAAGACCAAGTTCACAGCACCATCACAGTACCAGTTATTTAGAATGGCACCGAACTGCAGTTTGGTTCGTCTCCATAACACACAGGATCTCCAGATGTGAATAATATTTAGTGTTCTGTCAAGCTTATCTCAGCGCCCAGCCAAGTCAGTTCTAACAGGATGAAGACCTGCATATTACATGCACATTATTGGCCTCTAGAATATAACAGTCACTCTGTGTCATACTTACACGTGTTCAATACGGCAGCAAACACCCAGCACTGGCCAAACTTAACAGGCACGCCGCCTGAAGAGGCATAACTGAGCAGGATCTCCGCACTACCTGTCCAGGCTGAGGGTGCAGTGCCAAGGCGAAAGTTATCACCCCAGTTACCCACCACAACTCCATCATCATCCTGGGAGTTAATCTGATGATACAAGGCACAGAAGTAAACGGCAAATTGTTAACCAAGAACTGCGTCCTGTTTCAAACAAAGTTAGGCAAACATACTGGTAACACCTTATATGAAGACTCCATATAAGGTGCTACCAGTATGTATTCTTCATATAAGGTGCTACCAGTATAAGTAGCTTCAAAGATTTAAATACTTACAAATAATTAGAGGCAAACTTTTTTTAATCAGTTGCTCAGTTGTGTAAAGTAAAGTTAAGTTATGTGAAAGAAACTCGATTGAGGTGAACACCTGCAGCCACATCGGTTCATTGTGGATAAGGCCGGCGACACCTGGCCTGAGCCTATTGTTGTTGTTATGTTCGATAAAGGAAATGATCGATATATTTCAGATTAGTTCTCAGAGTTTTTCAGAGTCAGAGTGTTGTACCATTGCTGCGGCCTTCCGAGTCAGTTTTACAACATCGCCTCTGTACTGCAGGGGCATTTTCCCAAAATCCAGAACAAAAAAGCATGCTTCCAGAATTCCACGCTTAAACTGCAAGAAAAATATGAGGCAGAAAAAGATGAATGAGTTTATGAACCTGTTTATTTGTTAATAATATTAAACTGGAATAAAAACCAAATACATTTCTTTAATAATCTATTTTGAGGAACAAAAAGGTCAAACATAATTGTATACAATTTGTACATTTACTTTATTGCATGTGCAGAACAGTTGCTCCAACTCCAACACAGAGCTTATAATCGCAGCTTAGAAAAGCATCACTTATAGAGCAACGCATGAGTCAAAGGTCACCACCCAATTGCAAACATCAGATAGGGCAGAGAATACCTGGGCTGGGGCAAATAGAACTGCATTCTCTGAAGTGATGGATCTCCATCCAGTGTGTTTGGGAAAATCCAGAGTGGTGTTTGTGATCCAGAACTGATCATTTAATATCAGAGCCTAACTTACTATTAGTCACTAGTAATAGCATTAATTTCAGAAGTAATGTTGGATGAAATTGTGTCTACAAACGTTTGGACAAACATTTGGGCATATTATTCGATATGTAGAATCTAGTGTGTAAAACACTGCTGAAGTCCCTTTTGAATCTGAAAGGACTTCTTACCTGCCCATAGTTCCATGATTGACTGGTGATATTCTCGACTGTTCCGTTGAAGATCATCCCTGTGTCATTCAGCACATACTCTTCCCTCTCTCTATCACTGACCAAGTACACATGATCCGCTGTGAAGCAGCATCAACAAACAACACTTTTGATATTTTTAACTGATTGAAGTTACAGTTAAACAGTTGAAGTTCACCACAAGAAGCAAAGAAAGCTGTGCTTACAGGGGGCCCAGGGATTGAAGATCAGATAGAAGTCTGTTTTGGGGTTTCTTTGGGTTCGTTTTTTCCACGAATATGTTACAACTGTCACGTAGGTGCTGAACAGGCCAACGATGCTGTCTGAGTTTGGAGTGATGCCCACCCTCGTCTCAGTCATGCTGGAGTCCACCACACGGCCTTTCCAGCCATTTACCTGGTTATCCCCACTAAGACTCACGGTAATCAAGGTCCCATCGAACTGGTTGGGGTTACCGCCTGTACACAGACAAGATATACATAAATGAACATAGCTCTAAATAAAAGGAACAGACATTTGGGTATTCAGATGAGTGGCATAAGGGCAGAAAAAACATATTTGTAAATTGGCATCGTTTGTAACTAATCCAATGGCTGTTGCATTACATTTAAATCTTTAAATCTAACCCCTACCAACCATAACTAACGCCACAAATTTTGCAAAAAAAGTCCCTGACTACTCTGTGGAGCACTAATCTTAGTCTTCTAGCAGCACTTTAAAGCTTATTAGTATGTTTTCTTGTGGATCATAAAGCATCCATGAATGTCACTCTGGGTAAGAGTGTAAACTGTTAATCTGGTATATTCAAAATGCATGCTACTGATGAAAGTAACCCAACTAAAGTAACTTCTTTCCGCACAGTCCCCCAGTATCTGGCAGAATGGAAACTGACTATTTGACTGATATAATTAAAACAATTATTTTTCCCTATTACCAGATTAACCAGGACACTGTTGACTCTCTGTGTGTGAAATGTTGTGACTCTGTGTTGGGCTGCTTGTGAGCAATAAGGGATAAACTAGGAATTCACACCCCTTCACAAAGAGCTGAGCTGAGATAATACAGGAAGCACAGCCTTCAGCCTTCTTGATATAAAAAACGGCTGGGATGAAACATTTACAATAAAAAACAAATAAATGCTACCTCACCACTAGTGTTGTTTTCGTCAACGAAAATTATGACTAAATATCGTTGTCAATGAACATTTATCACGTGACAAAAACGAGACGAGACGCAA
>JBBPCX010069705.1:0-11159 GCA_037974365.1 Hydrocynus forskahlii | reverse complement strand
TTGTGTTCTATGTTGCACCGATGGTCCAGGAGGACAATATTTCGTCTCACTGTGTACTATATGTATATGGCTGAGATCACAATAAAGCTTTTCTTACTTACTTACTTAAATGAAAGCAGCTTCGAAGCTCCAAGGCCAGATGGAGCAACAGTACTCAAATGGTGGGGGTTACAGTCATACACCACATAAGTGAGTCTATGAGAGAAACTGGACCCAGTGTGTTACCACTGAGCCATGTTCCTTACCAGGCTGGACAGAAGGTGGCGTGACCGTCCTAGTGAGAGGGGCCACGGGCTTCATAGTGCTCCGCACCATGGAGGTGAAGTGGGCCCCGCTGGGCTGTGTCTGGTTCAGGATCCAGTTGTGGAGTTTGGTGACCCGTGAATACACTCCAGGTTTATTGATTTGTGCACAGCCCACCCCCCAGCTCACGATACCGGCCAGGAAGAAGCGGCCACGGGCACCCTCACACGCCAGAGGACCACCCGAGTCCCCCTGCAGAGGAGAATCACAGAGCTCAAAGAGAACAGCACAGACACGATCATTATTATACACAATATACACCATACTGATTCATACAGTGCAGTACATTCCACTACTACTCACTCTTTTAGAACACATGACTGCGCATGAAAGACCTGTGTTTGGCTGAGAGACGTATCAATCAATATTTTGCAGACTTGGAGGTGTTGGATGTGTAAATCTCTGAAAACTGATTAAATTCTTTTGGAAATCATTAAACCTCAAATTTCATTGTTTGATTAAATTTTTTTTATACGATTCTTAAATTTTTAATGGGCAAATGTGACTCGAGGAGCTATTTACAATATCCCAACTTTATTTCATCCAATAATGACTACATATGTCATTATAACCAATTATAATTGATTATAACATAATTACAGTTGATTATATTAACATTAAATGATGAATGTAGCCATTTTTGGACAAAATGATGTGCAGTGGAAAAGCCATGGTTTAGCACTAGTGTATTTTCACCCCGGGGTTATGACGTCACAACGGTGACACAGACAATGATGATACTGTGTGGTGTGAATTATACTGTGAATGTGATGGTAGTGTTGCTGTAACAGGAGTGTGTGGCGACGGCGTGTGGCGGCTCTGACCTGGCAGGAGTCCACCCTGCCCTGCAGGAACCCAGCACACATCATGTTACTGGTGATGGCTCCTCTGTAAACGGCCGAGGAATTACAGACTTCAGAGTCGATGACCTTCACCACGGCTTTCTGGAGTGTGGGGGGTACCTCCCCTGCTCTCACACACGCACACACGCACACACACATGCACAGAAGGCAATGATTTAAGGCATTTACTGAATCAAAGGAGATCAGATTGAAATCAAATGCTGTGAGTTTACAGAAACCCAATTTTCTAAAAAAAAAAATTATATTTAGGTGATTAAGCTTTACATTAATATTTATTTACAGGACAGTTTAGTCTAAACTTGGCTGAGATAATCCATTTGAGCATTACTGAGGTAACGTACTGATGTTGGAACTTTGCAGTGTGGATTTGATTGTATGAGAATGTTAGTGAAGTCAGGGACTGATGTTGGAACATTGCTGTGAGGATTTGATTGTATGAGAACATTAGTGAGGTCAGGTACTGCTGCTGGAGCATTGCTGTGAGGATTTGATTGTATGAGAACATTAGTGAGGTCAGGTACTGATGTTGGAACATTGCTCTATGGATTTGATTGTATGAGAGCGTTAGTGGGGTCAGGTACTGATGTTGGAACATTGCTGTGAGGATTTGATTGTACAAGAGCAGTGCTGGGGGCTTCATACCCCTCTAGCCCATAGACAGGATGCAGCTTGTTTTTCTATGGAGATTATAAGAGCCATGTGTGAACACCAGCCTCAGCAATGGCGAAGCCTTAAAGTAGCTGAACTCACCCATTAGAACTCTGTTTTCTGGATCTTTTTTTTGCACATATTGTAAGAAGAAGACAAGTGTAAATATCCTTTATAATAAAGAACAACATTAATCTCCTCTATCCTCCACCAGCAGGCCTAAATGACATCTGCACTCACTGCTGTCCTGACTGAGGGCTCCCCAGCCCGAGACGATGCAGTTTTGTCCCGGACTGAAGCTGTGTGAGTATGATGGGATGCAGATGGGCTGAATGTAAGGGCTGAACGTCAGGGGCTTCTCCAGCTCCAGCACCGTCACATCACTATCTGATGTCATGGGGTTATAATACGGAGACACGATCAGAGACTTGATGTTCATCATACGGGCTCCATCCTCTGCTCCGCTCACCAGGCTGGCACCAACCAAGGCCCTCCAGTCCTTCGGGTTTTTATTACTGCAGAACATCCCAGAACAAAAACATTTCAGAATAAGACTGTTTTTCATCCGCCCTGTTTCTTCTAAAGAGAACTGAACTCAGTTCATCATCAATATGAGATTTCTCCCACTTCTTAAATTCAGTTCCTGAGAAAGAGCTTCCTCTAATCTCAGCCCGATCCCTGTTTAAGATCTACAAATGAAATTTCTTTTCTCTCACTGCTCTGATCTTCTTACATCATCAGATCTTCAGATCCACTAGAGGGTCCAAGAGAAAACTTGGTTTCTTATAAATTTTTCTCAGTTATCAAGTCTCGACTCCCGTAGTCGAACAGTTTTGATCCATAAGATGTTAAAGAGAAAAAACTGAGAACTGACGAGAACAGCGGAAGATCTTCTGTCTTGGGTTGATTTTTTCTTTCACTCCTTATGTCTCTTAAAGGAGAAACAAGTCAGACTCAATCATCTCCAGATAAGCAGATGATTTACTCTTTCTCAGGAGCTGAATTTAAGAAGTGGGAGAAAATGGTCAGAATCTCATACTGATGCTCAGCTGAGTTCAGCAGAGAATTCTTCTGGATTTTTGCTTCCTCTGGGAGGAGTTATAATAATCAAATTACAGCACTAAAATGAGACAGAAGCAGGCTGGCGCTCACCTCTCGAAACAGTGGGCAGCGCTAACGAGCCAGCGGCTGTTGATGATGGAGGCGCCACAGGTGTGCCGGCCGCGCAGTTTCAGACTCACCTGCCAGGGGAGCTCACCATGACGACCGGTCACACCACCGACCACCCGACTATCCATCGCTGGCCTCAGACCACAGGCTGCAGAGGAACAGGAGAAGGACAGAAACAAAGCAGAGCCACATTAACCCTTTGAACCGGAGCGATGCGGATTCGCAGACAATCACGCCTAAGAGCAATTTAGCATCTCCTTGCATGTCTTTGGACTGTGGGAGGAAACTGGAGCTCCCTGCAGTGATGTGTTAGTGTGAGCAGTTCTTTTTTACATTGTGATGTTAATCAGCATTTTGTGACTTTTATAGTTCCTCTTAAATGGTAAATTTCACTTGTCCTGCATCATCTTGTTGTAATATGCATCATTTGCTAGGGTTCTGCAAAGGATTAGCACAACAAAAGCACCTGCGTAACATCAGTACTCAGCATACCAGTGATTCTCTTCGGCACTACCACTACCATGCTTCTAAGAGAGAGGATCACTCACAGCAGTACGCTTCATCTGATCCGTCAGCGCAGTCGTGTACAAAGTCACACTCTGGGTTGGGTTTAGTGACACACGCCCCACTGGCACAGGCATAAGTGTTGACAGGACACTTATCTATTGTTAAAAAATACAATTAAACAAAAAAACACCATATTATAGATAACATGTCAGAAATCACATAAGCAAGTCTAATGAAGATTACTGGACATGTGATGATTTAGGCATACAGTTAGTTCCATGCTAACTGGTGGGGTATAAGCTTCCATGACTTGTTAAAGAAGCAAACTTCAAACAACAAACATGACTTTACTGGTTGACTACATCTGGGCTGAGGGGAAGCTGTGTATGTAATCTTTTCTTATCGTTTTAAAAGACCGCATCAAACTTGTTCTTACTTGTGTCAGCTTCGATCTCAAAGAATGACTTTCCAGTGGCTCCTGAGTGGACAGAGAAAAGAAGTTCAACTGAATTTGGTTCAGTTCTGTTTTTGCTTATATGGCTTAGTCTAACAGCTCCCTAATGAGATACTGGGACACATTGTAAAGACTCTTTAAAAGCATGAGAGGAGAGCATGCAGAAGAACCACTGAGAGGAACCAAGACTCAAAACTGCCTATGAGCATGAAGAAGAACCATGAGGGGAACCAAGACTCAAAGGGAGAACTGAACAAAGAGCATGAAGAAGAACCACTGAGAGGAACCAAGACTCAAAGGGAGAACTGACCAAAGAGCATGAAGAAGAACCACTGAGAGGAACCAAGACTCAAAGGGAGAACTGACCAAAGAGCATGAAGAAGAACCACTGAGAGGAACCAAGAATCTAAGGGAGAACCGACCAAAGAGCAAGAAAAAGAAACATTGAAAGGACCCAAGATAAAAAACTGCCTGAGTATGACGAAGAACTACTGAGAGGAACCAAGACTCAAAACTGTCTAAGAGCATGAAGAAAGATCCCTGGTTGAACCAGATTACAAAAAAGGTTTAAGGAGGTGCTGAGATCAGACAGAGGAGAGATCCAGGAGATCCAGCAGGGATTTGATGGGCTACTGAATGTGTTTGATATACAGGATGGTTTGTAAGAAGAAATGGTGGAAAAGAAGTTAAATGAGTGTAAATCAGGAAACCTATCAACACAAGAAATGACCTAATAGTCCTTTTTACTAATTAAAGCAAAGCAAAAGCAGCAAAAACAGTTTCTTTATAGTATGAGGGGTCATATTTTAAGAACTCTGCTTTTTTCATTAGCCACCACAAATGGTGAGGTGACTCCACCTAGAAGAACGATGCTGTGGATCTCGCCAAAATCCGGAACGGTCAGAGGTTTCTTGCTGAGCAGGGCCGTCAGCCCATAGCGGAGCTGCTCCTGGATGAAGTTGTCCCCGTATTTCTGGAGCTTGGAAGCTTTGAAGACCAAATGAAACGTGGTCATCACACTTCCGTTACTGTTCCTGCAAAACAACCATACCAGCAAACTCAGACACTCAGTTCTGTTCACAAACTGATTTATAGGTCAACATCCAACAAAGTGTGTTCAATAAAAGTTCATTGAAAACAATTGTGGTTGATTACATTAACCCATTTAAGTCTATACATCAACCAGCACTTTACAGCACAGATACTCCCTTCTGTTACATTCTGTACAGCTCTCGCATCTGTTTGTAATCTTTGTGATATGCTTTAGTTGGAATATTAGTTTTCCTGTCCACTGTATTGCCTTAGTTTAGCATTTCCAAACTTCTCTTTAATTAAATTTTAATTACTTGATAACTTTATTGTCTTACAGGTTTCATTTCACTACATGTTGTGCTTGTATAGCTAAGTACGAGACAAATAAAGCACCTTTTAGTATTATTTCCAGCTACAAATGGGTCCCACATTTTCAGCTGTACACACACAGTGAAAACAAAAACGTTCTGAGATCTGCTTTGTTTATGAAGATATTTACCCAAATCCAACAATCTCACAGGCTACAAAGTGACGGGAAATCCGAGAAGCCATGAAGACGTTTTGAATCTGTGAAAAAAAGGAAAACGGATTAAATCTACACACCTTCACACACACCATCATACACCTACACGCCTTCACACACACCATCATACATCTACACACCTTCACACACACCATCATACATCTACACACCTTCACACACACCATCATACATCTACACATCTTATAAGATCATTACAAATCACAATGGTGATGTAAGCAGCCTTTCCGGAATAGTGTACTTTAGTGCAACATTTTTATGGTATTCATTTCATTATTTCGATTGTCATATCCAGCACCATTACAGGACATCACTTAACGTCTACAAATGCTGATTCATCTGTTAAAAAGGTTTATTGCACATTAAGAAGCTCTTTTTGCTCTTAGACCTGCTCTTACCTTTTCTTTTAAGGTGGCTGTGAGTATTAAAGAAAACTCTGAGGTCGCATCTAGGAGGTCACGATTATACTTGAGTCCATTCAGCTCCACCGTCTCCATGAAAAAACGCTCCTCCTGCACCAAGAACACTAAACATTACGAACAAACAGAAACACACAGTATTGACATTAGATGTGATAGTCCTGTTGGGCTTCATAAAAAAGTTCAAAAGACTTTTTTCCCAGATTTTCTCCCCAGTTTAGTCTCCAGTTTCACACGCTAGCTCAGACTCGCCCAGTCACACAGTTCCACCAACACTGGGGGGGGCTGAAGGTCATCAGTTGCTTCCTCAGAATGAAGCTCCACCACATCCACCACAACTGCTGTTAAAATAGTAAACAGCTCAACACGCTTGCAGGAGAAGCTTCCAGACAGGGGTTCTGGTGGCGCCTGTGCCAGATGGATGGCTCTGTTTTTATTTAGGACTTCAGTTAGGTGCTCTTTGTTCTGCTTGAATGATTCATACATAGGTCACTGTGTGTCTTAACAAACAAAAACATTCCTCTGAAACTGGTCAGGTTCAGGGACTGAACTGGAAATGAGAGTCTTTTAAAGTCCTTCAAGAAGCCTGCAGAACTGTTCCTTAAGACCACATTAAAATACAAGAAAGTCTGGATCTCTGGAAGGAAATGAGGTGGGTCAAGACGTTTGTATAGTACTGTAAATCTTCCCCCTAACTTTTCTACAGTGTTTGTATGAACAAAAAGATTATTCATAAGTCGATTTCTATGCTGCTGCATTGCTCACCTGAGAAGACGCCCAGAAGTACACCAATTATGAGAAACCCGAGGACGGCGGCTACTGTGAAGCATTTCCATGCGAACGAGGACTGAGCTAAAGTGGGATCGGCCTGAGGCTTCATCTCTGCAGCGCTCTATATACACACTGCAGCCCTCCAGGATCTGTAACTAACACACACACAAACAAACACATCCAGGGCTTGTTCAACTCTTTACCATCCTATAGTCCTCATCTCCACTGTCACTGTCATTGTTCCACCTAAAATAGGATCAGATTTGCCCACAGATACTGGGTGTGAACATGATCTCGGTGGGATAGTTTCCATTTCCCTGCATTACTGGAACAGGGGACAACAATGAGCTACTGGCAGAGGGACTCCAGAGTGCTGGACATATAGTGAGGGCAAACACATATTCACACACTATCAGTTTTTACATCTAGGGATCCACTTCACTTTCACTCACATAATGCTTTTGAATTTGCACTAATAAATATGAGCAAGGGCATTACTTCCCCGCAGTACAGGCCAGAAGTTTAGCCCATCCTCCAGTTTTAGTAAAAGTAAATGATACGCTGCTCTTTCAAAAAATTAACATTAGAAATACTTAAATGTAACTAACTGGTTTTGAAGTATTTACTGTAAGTGCAGTTTAATGGATGTGAAAGTTTCTGAAGGAGTTTTTCTTTATCACTGCAGCACAGATTCACATCCTTCCAGCAACTTCCAGAAATAAGTTGTGTCAAAACCCTCTCAGCACCTTTACAAGCAGAAACAGTTGTGTCTGATTTTCTGGATCATGTGGAACCTGTTGGGTCTCCAGCTGGACCCTGCAGCTCAATGGGAGAAAGATCTGGAGACTGGGGAGGACGAGACATCACTCTCTAAACTTTCTGCTCTTCTCTGGACTGGAGAGAATTTTGGAACAGTTCTGAAGAAGTTTGGAATCATGATCCTGCTGTGAAATTGAATTTTGTCCAATACAGTAACCCCCAGCTTTTACGTGGATCAGGAGTCGCGGAATCAGTCTAACACTGACTTTTTCTGAAAACCCGAACTGATAATTGTGTGTGGAAATCCCCACAACAACGCCGAAACTGCAAATATTCTCCGCATTTTTTTGCTTTTTTCGTGGCAATATGTTTTTTTTATGCATTTTAGTTCTAGATTATTAAGAATAATAATTTTATGAATTTTGTAACATAAATAGTAATCCAAATATAAATTCAGCTAAATTTCCAGTTATTGGCTGCAGCCCTCCTGTTCTCATGTTTCTGTTTCATTCTTCTAAAAGCCCTAAGATGTGGCCAAACTCCCTGCGCATTCTGGCAATGCACCTCAGTGCAAGAGAAAGAGTTCGACACTCCAGGAGAAGGTGGAACTACTGGATGTGCTCCAGGAAGGAAAACTTATGCTGCTGTAGCACGCCATTATGAACAGTAAATTATTGAACTGTAAAAATTATTGGTGATTACCTGTACATTTTACTGTGTTTTTATTACTAAAGAATTTAATTAAATTATTACTGTATTTACCTGCTTATACCAAAGAAAATGGCACCGCATACCAAAGAAAACATGCTTGCATGAATTAACTGTGGGAGATGGCAGTTCAGTGTGTAAACTTTCCAGCGCGTATACAGGTTTACCTTTACATTTTCGTTAAGGGTAATGTATTAAGCTGCGTTTAAAATGAAATTAAAGTGTTTTCGATTCAATCATTTTTTCTTAGAACCGAACTAATAATTGTTGTAAAACTCCAGCAAATATCCTCCACATTTTTTTGCTTCTTTCGTGGCAATATTTAATTCTTCATGCATTTTAGCACTAAATTATTGAGAAGAATACAATTTACTAATTTTGTAACATAAATATTAACGTAAATTCAGCTACATTTCCATATAAAATATTACTGCATAAATGTTTTTGTACTGTCCAGAGAACACAAAAAAGGGTGGTGAAATGCCGCTGAAATCAGAGGCGGGAGATTTGAATGTAGCCAATCCAAGAACGTAATTTATTTATCATTGCTGCTGATTGGCTGTTGCAGTTTGGTGCACCTGTGACGCTGCAGCCCAGAATTTCCCCAGTGGAGCGTCTCGAGTGTTTCTCTTGTTTTTCATTTTGTCCTTCTTAAAACCCAGTATTTTTATTATTGTAAATTAAATTGAAAGAGGCTGTTGAGCTCAGTCGCTGCCCAGTGTCTGCTTTAACCGGCGGGTCTCTACAGTATGACTCCTCCTGAAGCCCCTGAATAAGACGCACTGCTCGGTGAACAGTAAATAAAAAAATTATTGGTGATTACCCCTGCATTTTGCTGTATTTTTATAACAAAAAATGACATTAAATTATTACTGTATTTACCTGCTTAGGTAAGCAGCGCATACCAAAGAAAATGCCGGTGCATGAATTACAGTACAGTCTATACAGGGGTAACATCCGTATTTACATTCTAGCACTGCAGGAGTTCAGTGTAAACTGTACAGTACAGATTTACATTTTCTTTAAGGCTAATAAGTTTTAAATGAAATGAAAGTTTTTTGGGAGCATATTTGGGGGCATATTTAGAGTTTACACTATGAAAATAGGCATTTGTAGGCATTTTTTTACCACAACGCAACAACACAGTTTTTCGCTATCCGTGGGTGCTCTTGGAACATAACCCCCGCGAGAAGTGGGGGGTTACTGTAATCTATAAACCAGAAGGAACTGTGTGATGTTGAAGAACTTAGTGATACTTTTCTTTTTTCATGAACAACACAAAGTGAATGTCGGTCACTAAAGACAGACCTGATGTGTCTCTTCAGAATCAACAGTTTGAGTCTTTGTGGCTGAATAATGTGTCACTACAGATTATAAAACACTGAAAACCAGTCAGTTACATTTTAGTGTTTATAATGTTTTAATAAAGTCTTAACAAAGCAGCGCATTTTTGGGGTCCCAAACGTCTGGCCTGTAGAGTATATACCATTAATGAAGATGTCAACAAGTGTTTTAACGCTTTTTGGGGACAAATCAATAAAAGTAGCCTCTATCAGAGTTGGATAAGTGCCACAATAAAAATTAATCTCTAAATGTTAATGTAGGTTTATATCAGTTGTCTTTGGAGATTTGAATTACTGTCATGTAACCTTACGAATGCTGCCTCCTGGTACAATGTTTCTTATGCAAAAAAGTATCTATTAATAGGCATATATATCAATTATACAATTAATTATGAGATTAAAAGATTAATTACAGGAGCAAATTATGAGATTACATTTTAAGAGTAAAAATAAAAGAATGGGACACGGGGCACAGTATTCAGACACTATATTGAAAGAGGCCTGTTATGCCTTGGAAGTGTGTTAAACAACAAAAAAGGAGTTTCTGTGTTTTAATCATTGATGCATATTTAGCATCAGGGTCCTTAAGGTGTCCTTTGTATGAAGACCAGGTCTGAACTGTTTTCATTTTCAAACTATTGGTAAAAAAACACATGTTGAACCATTTATGGTCTAAATGTCCCTTTTGAGGATTTCACCAATTTCTACATAATTAAAGTTATTCAGGGTGGAATACATGATTATTTTGATGTCAGGTTCCTGTCACTTCCATTTTAAAGAAATCTGAGCAGATTTCACATCACAAATAACAAAGACATTGAGTCTTAATTGAAATAATGTCCTGTTAAACCTGCTTACAATTCCAAAGTCAGACTTTTAGGACTTTGGTCAAAGATATAAACTGATCATGATCAATTATGCCACACAAACCAGAAAATGCATGCATCTTGTAGCAAAAATTGAATTGTTTTTAAAGTGTTCCCAAACTTTCAGCATTTATAGACAGTGTATGTAACCAAGCTGGACACTTCCATGACCATTCAAATTTAAAGTAAAGAAATGTTATATTTAAAATCTATTCATATAGTTTGTTGATGAAAGGGAAATAAAACATTTAAGTCCAGTAAAAGAGAGTCCGCTCACCTTCTGGCCCGCATCTGGTAGCTGAGTTGGGCTACTGGTCCCAGTTCAGAAACATATATAGCTGGAACTCGCAGGCGAAGAACTGATGCAGCTGGTCTGGGTTCAGCCCCCTCTGGATGTGTTTGGACCTCAGTAAGAATCTAAACATCCAGACTAATCTCCCCTGTGTAAACTGGGGATTCCCCAGATTAGAGGATCAAACTGACCACCAGTGGACCGGGTGGAAAACACCAATGAGCATTAAACACCTACACCGGGCCAGGTTACAGGGGTGTGTGTGTGTGTGTGTGTGTGTTAGCTATGGGAGGAGTTCAGCCACTCCCAAAATGGGGCTAAACTAAACTTGGGCTTGTTTTTGTTGTATTTCTGTTTTAACTTATTCTGCTGCATTGAAAATACTTTATGATTCCCTCTTCATAGAAAAAAAAAAAGTGTAACAGGGGCTGGGAGTGAATAATAAAGAAAACACACTATACTAATGTTAAATATATATCTACT
>JBBPCX010069704.1:0-11161 GCA_037974365.1 Hydrocynus forskahlii | reverse complement strand
CACACCCACACTGTGTGTGTGTATTTATATATATTGGTTATGCTGCTTCTAGTTTCTTCTTTTGTTCTGTCCACTTTGCTGTTGAAACAATGTAAATGTCTAACTTATAAAGGGTTATCTCATCTTGAAAGGTGTGTGTGTGTGTGTGTGTGTGTGTGTGTGTGTGTATGTGTATTTACGAATTGGGAATAAACTGTTAATTGAATGAGAGGCTCCATTCTCTGAGCCAATCAGAGGTACCCTGGTTGAAGACGTCACAGACAGCCATGGTGGCCATGAGCGTTTTGAGGGCTGCCGCTGCCCTTACAGCCCGAACAAACCCCTTAAACCGCGGAAACCAGGCAGCACACCTCCTCTCCAGAGCCGTAGTGCGTTCAGAACAAGGTAAAAGAATATTTAGCGTCTTAAGACATAGTGTTATTGTCAGTGTAAGGGTTTATTTTTCTCAGTGACCTTCGCAGTGTTCGTGCTAAGCTAACTGGTTTACTACTGTTTGGTTCGCTCTTCTAGTAATCCTGCTAGCTCGGTCCTGCTGATTAAAAAAATGAACACTGCAATATCTTCAAGCTGTAGTTTAAACAACTAGTTATCTATTATCTATATTTATAAAGCTGCTAAGGTTAAGATGTTAAGCTCGGCACCATGGCTTTGCAATCCCAATGTTTGTCACTCAATGTTTTGGTGCCACTACATGCATTCACTTCTGACCTTCCTTTCTCTTCCAGTCATTTTTCACTTAAAAAGCAGCCCAAAGCCCCGATTGAACATACGTTGTGCTGATGAACTTGTGTTTTGTTAAATCAGTGGTGATTGCAGTTAAATTTTGTGGCGATAGGTAGTTAATACTGAACTAAATGTTTGCAGACTAGTGGAGCTCAGCACACCAGTCACTGCAAACCCAGTGTTTTGATGCTACTGTGTTGCCTTCATTTTGAATCTGTATCTGCCTTCTATTTAGTATTTCACTTTAAAGAGCAATTCTAAGATCAGATCTTCTTAATCACAGATTGTTCAGGCGCGTGGTGCCTTGTATTTGAGGTTCTTAATAGTTTTGTGCTGCCATCACCTTCATTTTGTTCTATTTGTAATTGTATTCACTGTTTATCTGTTATTGTGTCTCATTCTAATCTGTCATCTGTGCAGACAGTGGAAGTGTTATTTATCTGCGCATGCTTTTCTCGCAGTTGCTGTCCGTTATGAAAGTCATGGAAAGAGGATGTTTATCATCACGCCTACTGACTTCTATGATAGAAGATTTCTCAATTTGTTGGTTAGTGTAAAACCTTTGGCCTTTAGATATCTTCCATGTATACCTTAACACTATTCTTTGTTTTAGATGCTTTTTTAGATTTCGTGCCAGATATGAGTATGGAAATGCATCATTAAACAACTTCAGTTCATACTGTTCCTCCATATCTTTTATCTCTCTTCATCAGAAATATTACTTCCTGCTCACTGGGATTCCTGTGGCTGTGTTTGTGACATTTGTGAATGCTTTCATTGGTAAGTTTTCCTGACACTGTTGGACATGCCTTATTTGACAGTTCTTTGTCGAAGCCTTTGCAGAGTTTTAATGTGATATGACGCTTATTCAGAAGAATTGAGGCATTACATTTTCAGTATTTTTAAAAATACTGATTCTTAGGTGAGGCTGAGTTGGCTGAGATTCCAGAAGGATATGAACCCGAGCACTGGGAGTATTACAAGGTATGCTTTTTTTATATGTTAAATTGCAATGTGATGCCAAATACAAACATGGCATTTTATTGTTTCTATATGTTAAGGAATAATTCTCGCATGTTTATTTTGTTATTATTTTTTATTTATTTAAGGGAAAAAAATGTTCAGAGTGAACAGACTTACTTGATGCTTATGAATTTCTTATATTGTCTTATCCCAGCATCCCATTACCAGGTGGATTTCCCGGTACTGTTATGACAGCCCAGTGAAGGAATATGAGAAAATGCTGGCCATTATCCACACTGAATCTGAGAAGGCTCAATTGAGGTAAGTTGTGAGTAGTTTGGCTTAAATGAGGTTAACTGATCATGTGATATAATATCTTGGCACACATGGCCCAAAATCTAATCGCATTATGTTCATGAGAGAAAAAAAAAACTTCTTCCCAAGTGACTCAACTGTCTAGGTGTTGGCCCCATTATCAAGTTTTATTCCAATTGGTGTTACCGTCATTAGTGACTGGGAGCCCAAGAAAACACCATTGGCTTTGTGCATCTCTGGGTGGGCCGGATGCCCCGCTCCCCTATCACCCAGCGAGGTGCTAATCAGCACAAGTGTCTGGTAACTGATGTAACAGAATTAGCAGTCTGTTAAATGCATGTTAAACTGTCAAGTGATGTTACATTGCAGTTCAAAAGATGCAGATTGTGGCCTCACATGCCAGTCTTTGCCCTCCTAGTGTTGGTGGTATTATGTGATATGGGGAGTCCTTGTTAGTGGGTGGAGTTGGACATGTGTAAATTAGTCAGAAAATCTGGGGAAATTTGTATATATAAATTATATGGGAAAGTAAAAGGATGAAACGGTTACAATTAAACTGTGGTAGAGAGTTCAGAAAAGGCCAAAGAGTTTTGAGGAAGCAACACTGAATGACCTGTCCATTAATGCGCAGCTTGTGTGGCCAGTGTCTGAGGATGTGACTGTGTGAGAGGGACACTACTGATGGAGGAGATCGAGAAGAGGTCCAAAAGTTAGAAAGAGGAGTTTGTACTTGATATGAAAGACAGTGATTGTCAGTAAAGGTGGCACAGGATAGAGATGTGTGCAGATTGTTTTAGGAAATGTGAGGGCTCTGGTGGCTGAGTTTCTTAGGTGTGCAATAATGTTCAAATAAAAAAATGCAGTCTTTGTGAGTAATTTAATATGGGGCTTAAAAGTGATTGATCAGAAAAGTTTTTTTTTTTAAGCACACCATCAGGATTGTGCATAGCTTCTCAGTTTGCAAGCTTGTTACTGGTTCAGTTACTTGATAGCACAAGCTTGTAGTAGTTAGCTGCATTTCATTTTTAAGCCAAAGGGCTTTGTGCAGGTAATAAGTACTTATTTTATCAAATAAGTTAACCAATGATGCCAAAACTAAATTACACAACTGTTTTTTTAGTCATTATTAATTAAGTAATAAGCAGATGTAAAAAAAAGGTAGAGAAAAGAGAGAGATGGAGTTGAACGGGGAGAAGGGGTTAAAGGAGATGGAGAAGACTTAAAGTTACAAAATTACAAAAATGACTTGAACATTGCAGGTCCAAAGCAAAGAAGACTGGTCTCAGTATCTAAATTAGTATACAAAACATAGAGCTTTTAATTGCTCTAGGAGTGTTCAGTCAAAAAAAATGCTGCTTCCTCATTTTTATGAAGACTGTTATGACCCTATGATTAGCAAGCATAAAGGTCTGGCCGCACCTACAGTATACCTCTGCTGGGATCTGTCCACTCAGCAGCTGGGATAAAACTGCAGTGGAAGCAGTGCTAAAGTAAATCTGAATGTCCTCTGCAAAACTGAAAATTAAGATCATGATTAAAAATGATCTGACTATGAATTAAAGGAGAAGTTTGGTGTGAAATGGACCTGGGGTGTATTGAAACATGATAACGAGTATGAACTTTTGTCGAGTAGCCCACCTTCATTCGCCCCCCCCGCATTGCGAAACACAGCGCTTTTTGCCGATACTAACCTCAAGGCTCTACTAGGCTGATAATGGGGCATCACGTAGCCAGTGCAGATAAATCGCTATTTTTTTCACCATTAAGAAGGCTCAAAGTAAATTTTGAGGGCCCTGACATTTAAAATGAGACATTGAGAACTTTGAAAGCGTACAGGTGGATTATTAAAAAGACAGTTTATACAGACAGTACCTTGAGGGAATTTTCCGGTCATCGTCAGCTTGATATTAAGGCACGATAAGTCAACTGACAAGGTTTGTTTGATTGTATTTTTAGAAATAATTCAAAGTAGTTTTAGAATGTATTCTGAAACATATCTTGTAGTATTCAGACAGTTCTGAGAGTCCTAATCCAGAAATGTGTGACAACTTTGTGTGTCTGGCTTCTGGGTTTGTTTAACTTCAGCTTACAACTTGATGTAAATCGCAAAACTAGATTTTAACGCCAGCAATATGAAATTGGCCAATTTGATGTTTAATACATTTTAAAACTTGGATAATCTGTTTTAGGCAAGATTAGGTCTGAATTAGATGTCAACTGACACAGATTTCAAAGTGTATTTGCTTTTAAACAAGAGTTTTCATGTCATAACATTTCCTGGTTTACAGACTAAAACAACTCGAGGTCCGGAAACACATGAGAGAAAAAGGAGATGGACCTTGGTTCCACATCGAGACACTTGACAAGAGTTTGATCGACCAGGGTCACAAGGCCACACCTGATGATTAACTTCGGTACCTGTCACCAGGGACCTGTCAAAAACCTTGTCATTATACAATGTATAATGCATATTCATATTTGTGCAAATCTGTGTTTTTTGCCACTGGCACCAATAAAGTGTAGTACTATAATCCTGGTTGTTTTATTGAAACTATCATTTTTTTTAAATTATCTGAACATCAATATTAGACTCTACCACATGATCAAACAAACCCAGACATAAAGCACATAGCATTTGAGGTTACAACAATGAAATAAATACTTCTGATTGATCACAAGCATAAAACACATATAGGACAATTACATATGACCGTTTTAATTATGTGAAATGATAAGAAAACGGGTACAGGTTGAGTTGGTGTTTATCATTAGTGGGAAGGAGAGTTCTGTTTAGAATAAATGAAATTATGAAACTAATTCCTTTATGTGAGCTTAAAGTTTAAGGCCTTTGAGAATAAAAGAACGACTGTTCAACATAACAGCAGTACTCATCAGATTTTTAAGATTGTACTGGAGATGCTACAGCCTTTGCATTCTTTAAAGGAAAAACAATATTTTGCCAAAGGTCATTCAGTATAATAAAGATGGTCAGTTAATTTTGATGTTCCTTTATAGATTACGGACAACTTTTTTTATGTTCACAAATCATAATAGATTCACACTGTGGTCTAATCACGAGTCTTAGTTCTAAAATGTTCATGAACATTGCCCACAATTTACCATTGCTTTCACAAGCCATATTTTTTCTAAAAGACAAAATACTTTTGTCAAAAGACTTGTCTATGCGTATTTCAATATGCAAGCAAATGTTAGCACTTTATATTTAAAATAAAAAAAGCAACCATGCATATTTATTTATTTGCATTAAAAATGGCAAAATATTGTATTCACGATAAATAGGACTAATTTAATTTAATTCCTGATTAAATGTGTGAATATGCATATTTATGTAAACACGCACCAGCACCTTATAACATGTCCAATGGCCCCGCCCTCAGTTGTTACAGTGGCCAGTAGGAGAGCCCCTACGCCCTAAACGTATTTACATAAATTTAGGGATTTGACCAATCGGTGCTTGAGGAAAGCCAGACACAAATATTGGCTCGTTTCTCAAAAAGACCAGTGCCACCTCCCACCCCTCAATGTTTTCGTCGTCATGCCCCCCTCCCCCTGATCCTGAAGGGGGAATGTCTCCACTGTGTGATTTAAAAATAACACCCTCATCTCTCCCTCTCACTGACACTCCGTGACACTGTGGTGCAGCAGGAATGCAAAGATGGCTACAGACCTGGGAGAGCTGCTGGTCCCCTACATGCCCACCATAAGGGTGCCGAGGTCTGGGGACAGGGTTTACAAGAGCGAGTGTGCTTTTTCCTACGACTCTCCAGTGAGTAAACACAGGCTGTGTGCTTCCTTTGGCTGCATGGATGCATGTTCAGTAATTTTGAGGGGTTTTCTTTCTTCCTTCTGCTCTGACACGTGAAAGGCTGTGCAGCGTT
The DNA here is from genome assembly GCA_037974365.1 of Hydrocynus forskahlii. Lineage (NCBI taxonomy): Eukaryota > Metazoa > Chordata > Actinopteri > Characiformes > Alestidae > Hydrocynus > Hydrocynus forskahlii. Next base: position 5,261 of record JBBPCX010069704.1, on the reverse strand, counting down.
TATCGTGAGATTTCAGGAATCCCGTGCGCAACCATTCGTCTCAGTTTTGTCACAGCATGCTGCAACATTTCAGCAAACATTATGGTTTACATCTCAGAAACATCGGCCCTTTTGTTCCGAGGCGATAAGGTGGAGGCTGTAAATCGGACCAAATAAACCCAGCCTTCAGGTCCCTCCAGCCGAGAGTCACCCTCTGCCTCCCAAAGATATGTACTGTCCTAAACATCTCACTCATAGTGAGAGAATTTTGCCCCAGTGCAGGCTGGCAGAGACGTTGTGAGCTCTGCCAGTCTGATAGTACTGTCTTACAGTCCATGACCTCATTCCAACAGGATTCCAGGTCAAACAGGCTCAGACCTGGACCTACAGTGATGCCTCAGATTCCAGCTGGAGAACTTTTGGGGACATGTTGCTTTCTAGGAGGATTAGTGTAAGAAGCATATACAGTGAGTCTGGTCATATTTAAAAAATGTAGGGACCCTTAAATGTGCTGAGATCAGGACCACTTAAAAGAGAGTGAAATGCTTACACACTCGCCAGTCAAGCGATCTCACGAGAAAACAGCAGAAGCAGAATACAGCCAGCTGTACCTGAACATGGCAACAGCATCACTTAATGATGGCTACTGATGACTGCCATGAGGCCAAGCAGAACGAAGGAGAAACAGTGCTGGATTTTTATAGTAAGAGTAAAAACGATATTCTGAACTTTTGGGGACATGTTGCTTTAGTGCGGTGTGTCTGTCCCTCAGCTACAACAGTTTTTAAAGGTGACTCAGCTGTTTGGAGCTCGTGTCAGACTATTTTTACCCCAGCTGTTGGAGCTCGTGTGTCACCAGGTTCTGTTGAGAGGTTTTTCCAAGAGCGTGGAGCTGGGATCCCTGCACTGTTTTGGGTCTTGATTCACAAAACTAGGCTAGGACTGAAATTTTGTGTTTAGGTACTCAGCAATATGTCAAAAAAGTAAAAACACCCTCGTATATTATTAGGAATGGTTATAAAAATGACTGTCAGCAGCGCTGTGAAACTGCAAATTCTGGATTATTATATCTAATAAGTTTTATACAGTCAACCCACTGACAGTGTACACTCTTCAAGGTTACCCAGAGTATTAGGCTCTATATCACTCCTGTCCATGTACTGTAGTATGAACCCCATGCATGTTGTGGCCAACCAGCTTAGTAGTATAAAGCTGCAAGTTTGAAGTTAGTTTTTTGATAATTTATTTCTAATTTTGGTCAGGTGACTGAACTTGGAAATGTAATCTTTTCAAAGTTCTGTTGACCTCTTTAATATACAGGTAATATGTGTGGATAATTTTTGTTCTCCCTTTAGGAGTCGGAAGGTGGGCTGTATGTGTGTATGAACACATTCCTGGGCTTCGGAAGAGAACATGTGGAGCGACATTACCGTAAAACTGGACAGAGTGTGTACATGCACCTAAAGCGCCACGTCAAAGAGGTAAGGCAACCGGCTGGTTTTATCATCCACTCTGGCTTGGTTTTGGGAAGCCTGTTTCTTGAGAACCTCAGCAAACTGACCTTTCCATGCCTACAAAACTTGATCATGGTAGACTGCACCGATGCATGTGCAGAAGTTAATCAGTTTAGGCATTTTAAATATTTTAAATGTGTGAACATGTAGAATTACTAAAAAGATGGAGATATCTCAAGTACTGTATTCAGCTAGGATTAGGAATAGTGCAATATGTCCCTGCTTCCACTCTCATCCTAAAGCAAAATGTTTTAAAGGACAAAAATGTAACTAAAATAGTATATTATGTAGGTATTTCTACTGTGTTAAAGTGTCAGTAGGGTGTGGATACAAAACAATAACAACAACAAAACCTGAGTTCCTTACAGAGCTGCGGTGAAATTGAATATTCTCAGCATCTGCAAAGGAGCTGAAGTTTATTATGTGTGATTCTTCTTTTTTTAGGGAAGCTTTTAGTCTTAAACCTTGAAAGCGTGCATAAGAAACAGCAAAGCAGTCCAGGAGCTGAATCACAGAACAGAATAATAATAAAAAACAAAAAGCAAAATGAAGTATTTTAAACTGGAAAAAAATGTGTTAGCACATATTAGAAAATGTTTACTCTAAGTGCTAAGCTATCTATGGATATCAGGATATATAAATACTTCTTCTTACTAATATTGTCATGATTTTTGTTTTAAGTTAGACACGTTTTGGTGCTTTACATAGTATCAAACACCTATCATACATAATTACAAACTTATCTTGTTCCTACATCAGATGGTGCAGTTGTCAGTGCTGCTGTTTATTAATCCTTCTTTACTCTACATACTGTTTTGATCATAATTACTCACACATTCTAAAGATATTGTGATTGTAATCTAAAGTGGATATATGTGCACTGAAAATGTATTAGTGTCTGAATACTTGCATCCCTTCACTGCAATTTACTTTGCTAACAGAGATGTGAGTTCTCAGTTGTCAAACTTTCTAAACCCAAATAAGCAACAGAAGCTCTATTGGGCTGATTCGCATTGTTTCATCATTACTTCTGTTCATAAAACTATTTTTATGGCACTCCTACTGATAAAACCATGGGTTGTCATTATAAAGTGATATTATCAGACAGCAGATATGTAGGTCAGGCTCAAGGAGGTAATATGTTCTTGTTGTCAAGAGCAAAAAAATAAACAATGATAACAGTGTAATGCAGAGCCTTAATAATCTTACTGACTATTGACAGAATTAGACATTATTGTACATAATTTATAGTAATACATAAGTGATCAAACTACTATCACTATCATTCTCAATACCTCATAATTTCATATTACAGTTCTTGATTGATGATTTGACCACCTTCTGTGTGTATCTGAGTAAAAGGCAGCAGACAGAGTGTACTCTTCATAATTAATGATCAATAGCAGAAATTAATGCTCTTACTATTTTCTAACTTATGTAGCCCAACTACTATGGACTTGATTGACGTACAAGCTGAAAAGATAGAGAAATGTAATGTTAATGACATTTTATTTGAGTAAATACAAAAATGTGAAGCATAATTAGCCATTTATTTGTTTGCCACTGTTATGTAACTTAAATTACAATGTGTTTCTGCTATAAATGTTGAGAAAGTCTTTGCACCTTTCAGTCAAAAGCCTTAAATAGAATGGTTAAGATCATTTTTACTCTTATTTAAAATACAGTAAAAATCCAACACTGTTTCACCTTTGTCCTGCTTGACCTCATGTCAGTCATCAGTAGCCATCATTAAGTGATGCTGTTTCCATGTTCTGATACAGCTGGCTGTGTTCTGCTTCTGCTGTTTTCACATGAGATCGCTCGACCGAGGAGTTTGTCAGCATTTTACTACCATTTGATTTTCCTGACCGCAGCCCAGTTAGGGGCCCCCAGCATTTTTATTTTTTTTTATGTGATCTGATATACACGAGATACTTGATATACACTAATCCTCCTGTAGTTCTTCCAACTGTTTTTTCCAGTGGTATTATTAGTGTTATCATTATTATTTACGTACATGTTTTGTTTATTAAGATTTTCTGTGGTCGAGAAGCCTCAAAAAGAACGTTTTTCTTGTAAACTGTCTCCTGTTTGGCGGCAAAAAAATGTTGTTATTTGCCACAGAAAGCAACAGGTGCTGCAGGAGGTGCTGTACCGAGAAGACGGAATGGAAAAGTTTTTTTAGGTAAGACTGCAGAAAAAACAGAGACGAGAAAAGTCTAATTACAGACCAAAGGCCAGGGATGGAGGCTTTAAAGATTTTTTTAAATAAGTGACATTTTCCCATGATCAGTAACCTCAGTCCTCCCCTGATGGGGCTAAATTTAGTTCATTTATCTGTATATGCAGCTAGTAACCGTTCTAAATCTAAAGTGCCACATGCTCGCTGTGGCCTAATCCACTGTTGAGGAGGGTTAGTTTACAGTGGGCCGGCGGGCCTGTCACTGCTCCCCCATCAGCTGCTGTGTCCTATCAACCCTCATGGCTGACACACTTCTGCTGTTGGAGGTGTGACGTAGGCTGTTGGGGCCAGGTGGGTTCTATTCACTCAAATGGAGCTTTAGACGACTGACACAAGTCATCTGTCTGGAGGATACAGACCATTTTTAAAAGACACTTCCTTCACACCTCCACTAAAATAAAAAATAAAAATGTATTCGCCCATTAATTTAATAGTTTACAGTAATTACTTTTAAATATTATAAACAACATAATAAACTACATTTAAATATTATAAACAACATAATAAACATGTATCGTTATGTATTTTATTTAATATTTTAGGTTTTTGGGAAATAAGTAGTAATAATATAATGTAATTATTTATTATTCAGTCATTTTTTGGTATGTTTTCGGCCTCGAGATTTGATGACAGGTTTATATGTTAATTTATATGTTATAAGTTATATGGTATATCTCATTTTAGAAATGTCTTGAGCTGTGTTTTCATTCTGGACTCATTATGAATAACATCTTTCTACTAATTATTAGAAACCTGTATTATTGTGTAGTACTAGCACAGTAGAAAAAAGCTGTTGTAAGTTATTATAAATGTTGATTCCAAACCACCTTCATAATAAAATTCAACCCTCCAAGGTACATACACCATAAATATACCCTTAAAGGTACAACTTGATACTTGTGTAATGATTCATAATTTATTTTCTTTATTAAAAAAAACATGGATATTAAAAAATGTGACAGCGACAGAATATGGCACAAAAATGGTCCCTCAAGAGAGGTACTGAATTCGTAACCTACAAGGGATTACTCCAGTCCTGACATTTATACCCTTAAAGGTACAGTTTTTTGACATTGCTCTGTGAGCTGTGTCGCTTATGTAAACCTCCTTGTTCGGGCTCAGAAAATGACATAAATCGCCAACAATGTCTCCTCATATGGCCTTATGCACAGTATTGTAGGACATGTTATGTTGGTCACAGCAACTCTAAAGCAGTGCAGTGATCTAATCAGCCTGCCCAAGCGCACACGTCACAGGATAAGAAACAACACTGTCTACACTTTCTACCAGTTCACTCACAACCGGGTCCCAGTGTGGTATCACCCATAATCATAAAACCCTTGCCAGGTGAAGTGAATACCATTGATTTTCCATGTACAATGGAAATGAGATTTATTTCGCAGCAAGTGAACAGTCAAATGTAAATGTAAGGATTTGAGTGACTTTGACATGGGTCAAATTATGATGGTTGGACAACTAGGTCAGTGCATCTTCAAAACAACAGATCTAGTGACATACAGTGCTTT
>JBBPCX010069703.1:0-11163 GCA_037974365.1 Hydrocynus forskahlii | reverse complement strand
CCAGAAGGAGGGGGGGGGGGGGGAGTGTGATGTGTTTAGGCAGGAGATTGTGCTGTTTGGTCGAAGGAAATTAATCATCCTCTTTCCTGTCAGGTTTATCGATTTGCTGGTCTTCTCCTCCCTATCTCCCGTTCGCAGGCAGATTTACAGCCCTGCGCTCCGGCCGCCACTTCAAGGTGACTCTGTCCGTTTACCCGAAGAAGCTCCGGCACAATGCATTAGCTGCTTTAGCTGCTTTCCCCTTTTTATGCGCTACTTAAAGCCCCGAGCATGAACCTGTGGAGGCGGTGGTGCATTTCGAACAGTAGCAGTAACGGGAGGTGGATTTGTGATCATTAATTTAGTTCAGACAAATTGTATCGTCTTTCAAGCTGACATTGCATAGAATCTGCCTTTATCAGCATTCATGTAGTCTTTTTCTCTTTTTCTTTTTTCTTTTTTTCATTTCTGTTGTTGGCATTTCTTTCTACTGGATTACACTTGCTCTTCATTGAAGGTTCACTTTGTTTAGATCAGTGTATACTGAGTACTAACCACCTTTCCTTCCTGTCTAGCCTAGTAGTGCACTAAAGCGGTACTAGAATTTGAGTGAATTTTGATGGGATCCTTGATTTCAGTCCAGTGTGAATCTGCAGTCACTTAATTCCAGAGCGAATTACCTTCCGTAATTACTGTCCGGCATGAACTTTTGTTGTTTGTTTGGACCCATTTAAATGTTTAGCTTAATGTCGTTTCCATCCAGGATATCTGGATTATATCATTAAAATTCCACAGATACTTCACCCCATATGAAATTGTTGGATCAGTCCTCTACAAATAATATTGATAGACCTCCTCTGGTAAAACTAATCCAGCTCAAACAGGGCTTAAGATATAAGCCCTGATATAAGCTTCAATTTCTTTCTTTTTGAATGCCTGCAAGTGTGTGAAGCATTGAGAGAGCTTTAAATGAAGCCAGATAAAGAGGATACATTTCTAAACTTTTATGGGAGTAAAATCTAGCTGTGGTTGCTATTGAATGGTAGTCAGTGGGAGGGGAAACACTGTATATGACTATCAGTATACACCATAAAATATGATGCAGTTTACATGATTTAAATGTGTACATCAGTGTTTTGCCCAATTACAGTCATGTAGAGCTGGTGTCCAGCCGTGTTTGGTGTTTTTCCTGTTCAGATACTCTCACTAAACCCACTAATTAAAGAAGGTGAATTCCTAAAAAAGCATTATCGCAGAGATATTTGTTAAATCGCAAAGGATGAAGTTTACCATGCTCTCTACCAGTTAAAACATTTTAATACTAAGAACATTTTTCAAGATCTGGGCTCTGATGAGTTGTTGAGTTGATGAGTCACGTAAATCAACAAACTGCAAACTGTGTTGGGTACCAGCCAAGAGTGAAATTTGAAGAATCCTGGGGTACATCATTTCCACATGGATAATGTAAACTGACGTGGCCCCCTACCCTGTATCTACACTCACTGTCCATTTCATCACTGCACTGACCATACAGGTGCACTTCATAATTCACAATTACAGACTGTAGTCCATCTGTTTCTCTAACACATCATTTGTCAGCTCCTTTAGTTAGAACCCCCACAGGACCACCAGTGAGAAGGTATTGTTTGGGTAGTGGATCATTCTCAGCACATCAGTGCGCGTGTGTGTGTGTGTGTGTGTGTGTGTGTGCTGCACAGCAGTGCTGCAGAAGTAAATCAATGTCTCAGGCATCAGGCAGTGTGTTCATGACTATTTTATGCAGTCCCTTACTGTGAGGGAGCTTTATTAGAGTTTATTAGAGGGACAGTTTCAGTTGGACTTATTGGAGGAAAAGTCAGAGAGGTGAGATTGTGTTTGTTTGGGCATGTGCTGAGGAGAGTCTGAGTGTGTTGGGAGAAGGATGCTGAGAATGGAGCTGCAGGGAAGAGGAGAAGAGGAAGTTCTAGTTGGAACTTTCTGGATGTGGTGAGGGAAGACATGCAGGCAGTTGGTGTGAGAAGAGGAAGATTCAGAAGAGAGAAGGAAATGGAAACAGTTGATCCACTGAGGAGACCCCTAATCAGGAGCAGTGATTTTGATGTAAAGTGGTTATTCCAGAGAAATTTACTGACTCAGTACAAGAGGAGCAGCATAACCTATAGAAATAAAAGCTGTACAAAATAACAATATAGCATATAAAACTGTATACTATACAAAAAATTCTATAAATACACTGTATGGACAAACGTATTGGGATGCCTGACAATTCCACCAACAGGGTCTTTAATGACATTGTATTCAAACCAATACACTTTAATATGGAGTTGGTCCCCTTTGCAGCTACAACAGCTTCCACTGTTCTTGGAAGACTTTCCACAAGATTTTGGAGTTTCTGTGGGAATTTGAGCCCATTCATTCTGTAGAGCATTTATGAGGTCAGACACTGATGTTGGACAAGAAGGTCTGGTCCACAGTCTTTATCCCAGTTCATCCCAAAGGTGCTGGATGGGGTTGAGATCAGGACTCTGTGTGGGTCAGTCAAGTTCTTCCATTCTGAACTCCTCCAGCCACGTCTTTATGGAGCTCGCTTTGTGCACTGGGACACAGTCATGATGGAATAGAAAAGGTTCTTCTACAAACTGGGTCCACAAAGTAGGAAGCATGGTGTTGTCCAGAATGTCTTGGTCTGATGAAGCATTAAGATTGATCTTCACTAGAAGTAAGGGCCCAAACCCTGAAAAACAGGAGTTACCATTACTTTTGTTCACTCAGTGTATGTTAGTTGACACCTAGCTGAATAACGTTATAGCTGAGCCTTGTTTAACAACATTGCTCTTTCAGTAGGATGTTAGTTGACATCTGAGGTTGTATCACCGTCTCTCTCGGTTCTTGGTGAGTGCTCACAGTAGCTGGGAGCATCTTGTGAATGGTGATTCAACCTGTTGTCAGCACCTCAGCTCAGGTTGCTCAGACGCGTAATGTAATCATGTGCCGTGCTGTTCTCTAAGACTGGGTGTTCAGTTCCCTGTGCTGGAAACGGGAGCGGCTCGGGGATAGGAACAAAACTAAAGCCTCCAGGTTAAACCTTGACTTGAAGCAAAGATTCCACAAGGTTTCAGCTTTTAATGTCCAAAGTCAGGCCTTAGGCCAGTACATAGACCCCCTCAGACCCTGTTTCACCTGGTCAATTCATCAAGTAATAAGATTATATCTAGATAGCACCAAGTGTAAGTGCACCTAAGAGATGTTTAAAACAAATTGGAATCAGAAAACTTAATCCCGGGGGAAATTGCTTATATCAGGACTGCACAGACACAGAGAGACAAAAAAGAAAACAGTATAAAATATTGTATTTTTTTATACTCTCCAGACATACTCGGAAAGTACTTAGTACTAAAATAAAAGGGTACCACTGTACAGTAAGACTACAATTATAAAGTGATTATAAATTATTTATAATCAGGTTGTTAATTTGGTTATAGACAGATTAAAAATAATTAATACGCAGTTATAAACATGTTATAACAATTGCCATATGTTATAAATATTCTTGTTAATTGGGTTGTAGACAGTTAATAAATCATTAATCAGAGGTAATAAACAGGTATAAGAGTTGATGCAGGTTCACTATTTGGCAGATCTCAGATCTTGCTAGTTGCTGAGCTTATCTCTTTCTCAGGTAGAATGTTTCACCAGGTCTTTGTTAACATGCTATAACCATTAAACCACCAGATTTTGACAAATAGTGAGTCTGCATCAATGTGTGATGACTGCTATAATGTGTTTATAACTGCTTAATTAATGATTTATTAACAGTCTACAACCTAATTAACAAAAACACATTGTGAAGTGGTACCAATAAAATATATTAATCAGATATAAATCTGATTACTTAAACCACTTTAGGAGGAGGACTGAGACATTTGAGACACATACTGTATTATTGCAATGTAAGCACATCTGTGTTCCCAGCAGCCGAAACCTCTTCCAGTATTGTGACAGTGCCTCCCCCCTGGTGTGCTGGCTGTGGAAGATAAAGCTTCTCGGACTGCTAACGCTAACTGCAGGCGTTACTGATCCGTCTTCATCTCCTGATGTCAGTTTCTCCTCTGAGTTCAATTTCAGTCACTTCGGATGAGCCGGTTAGTTCAAAAAAGTATCTGCTTGGTTTACCCTCACCTCGTCTTATCGTTTTCATCAAACTCCCTGCAGTGTTTCGTGTATTGACCTGGTTCACAGCTGAGATGAGACATGAGGCTAATTACACAGGTCGACAAAAAAAAAAATTTTTAATCTTCAGAAACCACAACACACTTTTCTAAACCAGTTTTTCATGCTGATTTCAGATCTGCTTTCGTTTTTTTTTCAGTCACATCAAATTTTTGAATTATGAGTAAATTTTGGGTTGCAATAGACTTGCATGCAGTTTTTATTAAACCACAGGCACCAATCAAATACCTGTTTCAATATTTTCAGTGCGAAGACAGGCGCACACTGTGGCATGGATATAATGATCAGTGTCAGTCAGCTACCACTGTTTCTTCAAAAACGCTTAGCATATGATTATTATACGCTAATCATACCACTATCATGCAATATATAACTAGCTTCATCACAAAAACTGTACATGCGGGAAAAACTAAACACAGATTTGAACTCAGCATGAAAAACACGACAAAACCCACATAAACTTAATTTTGCCCTGTTGACCTGTGTTATTATTTACAGCCAACTTGTTCTAATCACTGACTGGGGCTCTACAGGAATGAACGGTGTCGCACGAAATTGTGCTTTTATTTTGAATAGAACAGAAAAGTGATGAGTGGTTGTCGTCTACGAGCTGATTTGCATTTTAGTCTGGTTCAGATGCATTTGACCACCAAGTGTGAATCCATAAGGTTAAGATCTCAGAAGGGTTGTAATCCAGATAATAGTCACGTAACAAATGTGTAAACAGGGTCTTAAAATGAGCTTTATGGACTCTACTTATTACATTTCCAGCATTGAATGAACAACTGGTTTATGGGCTGCTAGAACACAGTATCGGATATAGTGTTGCATTTAATTCAGATGTCAACTCCACTAAATGTTGTCTTATCCTGTTGTTTCGTTGCTCTTGGGTTTCTCTTGCTCTCTCTCTCTCGTCCTGCTTGCAATTGTGTGGTCTTGTGTTGTTTCTGTTCTTGTGTTGCTCCATGGTCCTGGAGCCACATTGTTTCATTTCTCTGTGTACTATGTAAATGGCTGAAATGACAATAAAACCTACTTAGACTCAAGACACTTTTCTAAATGAAATGGGATCATCTCTGTCAAGTTAGTTTCAAATGGATATGTACATTTTAGCCTTTTTGTGGATGAAACGTAGAAGGTTTTTAAATGTGAAGGTAGATAACTCTTGTTGAAGTAAATGTTTGGTGAAAATACTTGAACATTGCCCTTTTAGTTTAAACCTGGAGGCACAAGGCTAATGTTACTAACAAACAAAGTCAATTTACACCCAAATCGGTTCTGTAAATACATCACTGGAACCTCATCCAGCCCTTATGAGAGGACACGCTTTAGGACGCAGGATGACTTACTGTGAACAAACCCTTGAACACTGGTTTAGACAACAGGGTCTGCTTTTACAAACCTTAGGAGTAAAAGTGCTAGTCTAGATTCAGTTTTTGTGACAAATGATTATCATAAATCTAGTCGCTGTTGCATTCTTGGACTCCATACATCCATACGTTCTTTTTTGTAATGGATACAAAAAAGAATGTATGGATGTATGGATGTTTACATGTTTGTAAAGGGTATTAGTCTAACTGTTCATTTGAAAACATGATGGTGGTTTTGCCATTGTGGAGACTTGCAGTGGCAGTTTTTTATACAGAATACTGCCACAAAAGAGCAAATTTTGAACTTCAGAATGCGTGTTTGTGCAGTGATCCAAGTATAAATGAGCCGTCGTCTAGAGTCAGTGTGATGTTCTGTTGGAGTCTCATTAGCATGCTGGTGGAACATAAACACGTTGAATGCCAGATCTCCTGTAATCATGATTTGCCTGTGGCTTCACATCAGCATCTTTAATTGAGTCCCTGCTGGGTTGAAGTGTCCTCCTCATTGATCGGACTGAATAAAACACGGCTGTACGTCATAAATATGATATTTAGGCCTGCTAGAGTTCATGTTTAGTTTCTTTTTTCAGTTCTTTACTGTTTCTGTGTGGCTGGTGTCCCCCAGGTGTGGAATGTGAAGTTGGAACAGGAGGTGGAGAAGAATAAGATTCTCTCGGAGGCTCTGCAGACGTTAGCGACTGAACGGCAGCAGCTCAAGCGAGCGCTCTCGAGCGGCAGGAAGTCTCCGACCCCCAGCACGCTCACTGAGGATGAGTTCTACGACGCTCTCGCTGGTGAGTGATCTCCAGCGCTGAAGACCCTCCTTCCTGAACCACAATCAGACGACTGACTCTCAAATGCTGTAGTCTTCATAGTAACTCTTTAAAGGGCCCAGAGAACTTTATTGATCCTGGAAGAAAATCGCTTATGTTACGACTGCACAGACACACAGAAACACAGAGACACAGAAAGATAAACAATGTACAACAGAAAGTCTAAATAAGTCCAGTAACATCTCTGCAGAGAAACGCTGGGTATGAATACTATAGATAAATAACTTACAGTTAAGTGAATTACTAGTGGTTAGGAGTCTGTTATTGCTGTAATAGAGATCAGTAGTAGATCAGTAGTACTGACATAAGTAGACATTACACGTGGTAAGACGTAATAATAAAATAATGAAAATATTTAGCATCCAATGAAAAAGCTACACATGATATTGCACAGGACAAGATTATTGCACATAGTAATAAGATGTTTCACATAATGATAATGACTTAGAAATTCCACTAAATTAGCCTCAGGATATTGCACAGATTATTTTGTGGATGTGTGACAAGTGAAAATGAAATAAACAATAAAGCCTTTTTTCTCACTTTTTTGAAATAAATATGCTTACAATAGAGATTTAAAGGTCACATTTTGGAGACATTTTATTTTATTTTTGAGATATTTTATTTTATTTTTGGCACAGTAACAATATGCAAGTCTTAAAAAGAAAGTAACATTTAATTATAAGGGATAAGGAGAGGTTGCATTATTGTATTTTTGGTACATAAAACCCATAAACATGTCATGGGTGATCCTTGGCGGGAACATGAAATACAGTAAAAATATAGGTTACAGGCCCTTTAAGTTGATTTATTATTCAGTAACTATGGTGAATATGTAATATGTAGTTATGTGCCGTCACCTCACAGCAAGAGGGTCCTGGGTTCGATTCCCAACTGCGATGGCCAAGTCTCCTTTCTCTGGAGAGTTTACATGTTCTCCAGGTTCTGCCGGGAACTCTGGTTTCCTCCCACAGCCCAAAGACATACGAGTCAGGTGAACTGGAGAAGCAGAATTACCCCTGGGTGTGGCTCTTGTAGTTTGAGGTGTTGAAACAAATCCTGCTTTAATATACTGGAATGCTGTTGTAAATACTGTTGTAAAAACCTCAAATAAACGTTTGTCATAAGATTGTTTACAGTCTGCTGGTGGTCTTACATGTGCATTTGCAAAGTAAAAATATTGATGGGAAACCAAATACAATACATATTACCTGTACTATTAAAAGCTATCATGGAAAACCCATAACAATGTTTTCATAACAGCCATATATGGAAACTAAACTGCAAAAACGGTAATATTTAATTCACTGTTTTCGTGATTTCACAAATCATTTACATCCATCCTCCTATTCAGTCTAGTTGAGTTTAGCCCCACCCATTCAAGTCATAAGGAGTGTTTCAGCACTGCTATTTGAAAAAGGCACTATATAGAGCAGCCAATTAGAACAGAGATCATTTACAAAGATCAGTCTTAAAGGCACAGTAACAAAAACAGCCTGTTCAATTCTGAGGGATGTAAAAAGATGAATTATGACTGATTTCAGTGCACAAAGCATAAATGTCATAAGTGAACCCCAGGGGAAAAAAAATTAATAAATTGCAAGAAAAATATAGATGGCCCTTATTGTTCCATTATTATTAATTTCACGTCATTTAAAAACACTTGCAGCCCATTACATTTCATGATGAATGGCCTAATAGAAATGACTAACAACATTTTGGAAAATCAAATTACATTAATGTACTTTAAAATTCTGAAGCTTCGAAGACATTTAAGATGAGATGAGCTTTTCTGTTCCAAAATGTGAACAGAATACTAGTGGTGATGTTAAATGTTTATAGATTGTTGTGGATTTTATGGGAGAAGAGGAAAAGGTGGAGATCTGTGAGGATCTCTGGAGAAATGGCAGTGGGGTGGAGAGAGTGGAATTATTTGGCCGATTTCGTCAACATCAATAAACTCAAGCCAGCTGTGGAACGCACCCCTGTTTTAGAATTTTCTTTATCCTCCCATGCTTGGACTAAAAATGCATGGGCTGCCAAGTAGCACTTTTGAAAAGAAATTACTTTGAAGACAGAAGAACCAATTTTGGTTCTCTAAAGGTCATTTCAATTAATCAGAATCAGAAAATTATTGATCCCAGAGGAAACTACTTACTTCACAGAGACAAGAACAATATAAAATATAAAGTCTAAATAAATCCAAATTATTAATAATAAATAAAATTACAGAAAATACCCTAATGCATAGTGTACAAAATACACTGTGCTGTAAACACAAATACTGGGTATAAATACTATAGATAAATAATATACAGTTAAGTGAATTACTCGTAACACTAATAGTGGTGAGGAGTCTGTTATTGCTGTAATAGAGATCAGTAGTAGATCAGTAATATTGATATTAGTAGTGATATTTCACTTGGTAAGACTATTGCACTTAATAGTAAGATATTGCCCATAATGAAATGATTTAGGACCCAATAAGAAAACTTCACCTGATACTGTACAAGGTTCTTATTTGAACTCGGTTTGTTTGAGTGAGAAGAACTTTTGCAAAACATCCACATAATGTAAAGGAAGAACTTAAGTGGGAAAATAACCATTGCATCAGTGGATCTCAGCCCCGCCTCTGGAGATCTTCCTTTCTGCAAATTTTTCATTCCAACCCTAATTGACCCCTCTTCATCCAAATCATCCTTGATGAGCGTGGAGTGTGAGCTGAGGTTTGGAGGTGAAACCTGACGGAAGTTGGATCACAAGGTGGAGGGTTGGTGACCACCTCCTTACGTTATGTTGAGGTTCCTTAAGAAGTTCCTCGGACTCACAAATTTTTTCCACACATGGTTCTTTAGACAAACCAAAAGTGTTTCTTCTATGGAATCACTCATCATTTCATGAAATGTGTTTTGTAGAGTGTACTATTGCAATTTAGGAATTAAAGTAGATATTTTATTTATTATTTTCAGCAATAGGCCTCGAGTACGTGTGATTGGATGTGTCTACACATGGCCTTCAGCAGCCGACAACAAAATGATATGATAAAACACACCAGTTTTCAGTAAATAATGGAATCATGGCATTAATTTTTTTTCCCAGTTTTGTTCTGCTGGTTGTTTTTTATATGTTGTGTTACTTTTTATGGGTGAGTATGTGGGGGGGTGAGGATCAGATTCACTAATTCCCATTACTGCCTATTTGCAGTTTCCTGTATTTTATTAGCATTAAGATAACAGTGTTATGAATTCCTTTTCCCAGACTGAATCTCAAATGACTCCCTACTCCCCAAAAACCACCTTAACAAAACAGCATGTTTAATTGCAAGAGACAATGGCCATGAAACAAATACTTTTGACTATTTTGACACAAATGTTAAAAGTAGAAAAACAAAAATACAAAAAAATATATGGGTACTTTTAAAAGACAATGTCTTGATGTTCTAAAGAAAAAACTATACTATAGACTCACTAAATGTAGACTGATAAACTCACACTATGCTGTATAGATGTATGGATCGAATATAAGAGAAAGGAACTGAGAATAACTTGTCCAAAAGTTTGTAGACCTCTGTTGAAATCAAGAGGAGTGATAGGTGAGGTTGCCCTCACTTTGCTGCAGTAGCAGACTGTACTGCTCTATGAAAGCTTCCCAATAGATGCTGGAACGTTGAATTTGATTGCATCCAGCCTCGAAAGCATAAGCGAAATCAGGTACTGATGTTGGATGTTAAGTTTTGGGTCGCAGATTATCGTGACATCCGTCTCTCACAGAAGACCGCCATATGCAAATGAGCTTCCAACCAATCACAGTGTTTCTGACAGACTGACCAATCACAGCTCCAGGTGAGAAACTGATTTGAAAATAGGCTGTTTTTGTAGCTTATTTTCTTCGCATGCAAATGTAAATGTAACAGCTGAAGCAATATTTACAGACTTCAGGTCCAGAAAAGTGATACAATGGACCCTTTAGTACTGTGAAAGGTATCAGACAATATGTAGAAGTAAATTTGCAATACTGATATGTTTGCAAATCACATGTGTGTTCATGAGTGACTATAAGGGTTAATAAATTAAAATAAATTAAATTAAATGTTGCCCATATTAGTAGCCCACCTCCCGCGATAGTATTGTTGGATTGTTTTTATTCCCCGGGCCCTGGCGTTTCCCCGGCCAAAGTCGTATTTTGTAATCGTATTGCAATTATTTTAATTTGGAGGTGGGCAATTGATCCGTGGCCCACCCTGTACAAACTCTACTCCAGCCCATCCCAGATGTACAAGGTGGAGCTCCATCAATGCTCCACAAGCCAGTACTGGGGGGATTTGCATCTGTTTGAAGCAATATTTACAGACTTTAAGTCCAAAAAAGTGATGATATGGGCCCTTTAATAATGTGAAAGGCATCTGAATCGCAATATGTAGAAGTACAATTGCAATACCCATGTGCTGCCCATATCGTACAGCTACAAACTCTACTCCAGCCCATG
Source organism: Hydrocynus forskahlii (assembly GCA_037974365.1). NCBI lineage: Eukaryota > Metazoa > Chordata > Actinopteri > Characiformes > Alestidae > Hydrocynus > Hydrocynus forskahlii. Next base: position 266 of record JBBPCX010069703.1, on the reverse strand, counting down.
CCAGTCGTACTAGATGGAGGTCCATCAGCGCCACTACTGGGGGTCTGTGAGGCTTGTTGACCCCAGGCCTGTAAGGGGGTCGCTCCAGAGCCCACTCTCCAGGCAGGGCTGTTCTGTGTTTTGTCTGGATCATGCAGCTCCAGTCTTGCAGCTGAGCTGCCAGGCAGCGTCTCAGTGGAACAGGATCTCCCCAGGTGGGGTTTCTCGGGGGGGGGGGGGGGGCAGAACCCATTAAACAAAAGGCTGTGTGTTCCACAGGCAGCGGA
>JBBPCX010069702.1:0-11164 GCA_037974365.1 Hydrocynus forskahlii | reverse complement strand
ATATTTTTTATTTTTTTATTTTTTTATGTAATAGTCCTAGAGGCCTGGTGTTAGTCACACTTTTATGTGCATGAACTAATTTTTTCCACAGAGCCCTCTTCGGTCACAGCTAACCACAAATGGTTCTCAGAGTTTAGCAGCATATGTCCCGTATGGCTCCACAGAGCTGAAACAGGCTGGACTGAGCTGACTGATGTCCTAGCTGGCCTGTTGTCCCGTCTTTTTCCCCCTTGACTGTGCTCCTTCCCTCAGTATTATGCTGATGCAGTCTCTGCTTGAGCCTCAGCTCTCTGTGGAGTAGGACTCTGACACAGAATGGACTTTAGTGAAACACATGGCCGGGCTCTTGCTGTTCCAGCCTGGCTCCTGAGCCTCGGGGCTTCTGAGGATAACGCATGTTGTCTAACACCGCCTCTCTCAAGCGAGCAACCGCAGTACCATGCACAGCATGTGCTGTAATAAGCATGCAATTATGCCAGGAAAAGCATGGAATTGACTCATTATAACATTTGCTTACTACACATTAGTTCTGCCCTCACATTAACCTTATCTTTCACTTCAGCAATTAAATATCGAAGCTTGTGAAGTGCAAGGTGACCAGGTCTAATCGCTCTTAATTAGATTGTTTTCGCCTTAGTAAATACAGTATTACATTAAATGTATTATCCTATAGCATTTAAGTACTGGAAGTTTTACACCCCTGTTATGGAGTGTGAGCATATGAAAAAAAGTCAAACTTTTACCCAAGCTGAAAAACATTAATACACAAAGAGACGACTCTCAAGACTTACTTCTTTACTGTGCAGAAAGCTATTAGGCAACAATGACCCCTATGTGCTTATACTAGCAATGTGGGCACAACATTAGTTCGACACACCAAGCGGACAATGACATTTTCAAAAAATGCAAAGTCATATTGTGGCAGCATTGGCTTCGGGCATTTAATACTCACAGAATTTGGTTTCCAAGGCAACTGTGCATTACAGGAGAGCAGAGAGAGAGAGAGAGAGAGTGCAGATATAATTTTTATGAGATTATATAAATGAGAAGGGCTAGGGAAGGAGTGGTGTTATGCTGATTATGTAATGAATGAATACGGATAGGTTGCGCGAGAAAAATCCCACTTTCCAACTGATCATTCTCCTTCCTTGCATTCTTCTGCTTCAGAGAGATGTTTGAGACCTTTGAAGGCTGTCGTGGGAAAGCTAAAGCAGGTTCCTGTGGTTCAGACTGTTCAAAGCCTTGTGCGTTCTTCTGTAGAAACATCTCACATCCCAGTGTGAGGGATACAGTGGATGAAGCTGCAAGGCTAAAAGCATAAAGAAGGAGCAACAGAAAAGGCACTTGTGGCTGTATTTGGAGACTGGTGAGAAGGAATTTGTGTGGGTTAGTGTAGGTTGAGGTACCAAAAATAGTCACAGCTCATTTTTAAGTACAGTAAAACTGTGTTATCACTACAGAGATGTTTGGGCTGCCTTAAAAACAGTTTGTTGAATAATAGGCTAACACTATGTGAAACAGTAGTTTCCCAGTTACCTTTAAAATGTTGAAACAGCCCAGAAAGTGATGTTTTTAAGTTAGAATACCACTTTGCTATACAATACTTTCTGCCCTCCCTAGAGAAAGATGAGAAGGACTGCAGGTAGCTAATGGGCTGTGTCAATAATATTTACAAACAGACTCCAAATTCAATATTTACAGAACCGATCTGCATGAGCTCCGCATGTCTGTGTTTAACCTAGAATTGGCAGCATTAGCATTAAGCTTGCATTAGTATTATACTAGTGGCTAATCAGACAGTTCTTAGAAAGTGAAACACCAGGTTTCCACTTTTGCCATTACTATAGACAAGACAAGCAGCAGATTCTAAATATTAACAAAATTTAAAAGTTAATGAGATGACTGTAATAGTGCACACTTTATTTCTTATTCTGCTACATCCATAACTATCACAGCTGCATTTCTCTTTCTCCCAAACGTGACTCTCTACAGGCTCCGACACAGGCTTGTTTATACTGAAAAAGACTCCCTGCTGTTCAAGACTAGGGGAACCAGGTGGAAAAAAGCACAATGTTACTGTGACTGATGTTGGTCTGTGTGTGGTAGACATTTCTTCAGGTATGAGAACACCACCCATTTTTATGAGTTGAATGTTAAAACAGCAGTCATAATGCCATGCTGCTTTGGGTGGTATAAAAAAATTCTAATTATGTCAGGCATGTGTTGAGTAATTGCCCTTGTAGCACATTAAATGTGACCTGTGCAAAAGTTATGTTTAAATTTGCCCAATGTATTAAACTCAGCAAATAAATAGAAACTGTGCACTAAAATGTGCAGACGAATGTCATATTTGAGTTGAAAGAAGGTCACTCAGAAACGTTTTACTATTTGCATAACAATGTTTACTCAGTATTAAAATCTTTTTTTTCAGTGACTTTATCTTTACCTGAAAAATGAACATCTGGCTAAATCGTCAATAGCTTCTGCTGCGAATGACCAGTTGCTACAAATTTTAAGCACTGTAGAGAAAAGAAACAAAAAACTGGAACCTTCAGTGTTGGCGATGAAAAAGCACAGTTCCCTCTTTTAGTGCCAAAGATTCCAGCTTGGTGGAAAAATGCCAGTAGACTCAGTGCACAAAGTTTAAGCCTAGGGCTCTCACCAAAAAAAGGAAGCCTCCTTTCCCCTCTATCACTCTGTCCAGTCATCCATAAAAGAGAAATAAATTAATAATGTCCTCATGAATAAATAACCAGAGATGCATTCTTATATGCCGCTTGCTGTGTCCTCTCATTCACAATCCAGGCCACACTAATACCCATGGGCCACATACCACATACACGTTGCCTGATATCTACGGAAACAAACAAAGGACGGACTGGGACGGCTGGGTAAAGTGTGTAAACAAGTTTAAGCAATGCTTATATGTCCCACATTGCCATGTTTTGATTAAACAAGATTATATGGATTAAGTTTAAATCCGTCCACACCTGGAGTATTTAAAAAAGGAGAAGAACATTTTTGCTTAGACCATGTTTGGACCACGTTTTTCTTGTGCAACGAAGCTGCTGGAATTGTCAACCACTTACTCTGAGGCTTACAGGAGCTGCCAATCACATTAATGAGGGAAATGAAATATTATTAATACAGAGAGAGCAGAAATGAAATTGCTCCTGTTTTCCACCACACCAGGAAATGTTGCTCTTCACCACCATTATCAATGTTACATAATTTCAGACCAATAAAAAACAACCCAGCATACAAATTTCTCCATAGAGCCACATAATTGACACTTCAAATTTCCCCAGTGTGGCGTGCACAAATGGGTAATTTTAACCCAAAGAGGATGGTGTGCTTGTACTAATTTAAGGAACATAAAAGCAAAACAATTGCATAATTGCTTTTGCGGGAAAAGAAAAGATAAATAAATAAATAAATAAGACCTACGCTTTTACCATCAATCTTGAATATTCCCAGTGAAGGAAAACATAAACAGAATTGCTGGGTGGAACACATTTTTAGACAGCACTTACAAGGAGAAATATTGCAATTTTTTCCAGGTTTGGGTGAGAGTCATACATTTCTGGCTCTTGCTAGCCACATGGATAAGTAATAGCTAGTAACCTCAAGTGTCACCCCGACCACCGCAACAAAGAAAAAGCATTTTTCCAGCTCAACGACCTCCATGAACCTATACTTCATGTCACTGCAAACCATTCCATGTCTACTTCCACTGAGTAATTTGATTTTTCTGGATATTTCACACCAGACAATAATAGTTAGTGTATCACATTGTAAACATTTCTTTATACGAATGCTAGATTATTATTATTAGTGTTAAATTGTTTTGTTGTTATATATGTTCTCTAATAATATTAAAGGAGAACTCCATCATTTTTCTACATTTGGGGAATATAATTGTGAATGTGAAGTAAACAATTTAACAGAAATTTGGGAAGTTACAAACCATATTCCTATGAAACCTACTGAAATGTCACCTGTTTAGTTAGCATATCAGCTGTTTGCCTTTTTTTACACAGCATTTACTGCATGTAGTGCTTTATTTCTGTCAGACTGAAAGCTTTCCTAATACTAATGAACAGCTTGTTATATAAAATCGTGTTGCACCCTTCATGTTCACTTTTGTGCAATGCAATGTCTGCAGGTAATCGGAATAAACTAAAATTGTCCACAGTGCACCATTTCACATCAGACCACTCTGAATGACTTTGTTTACACTGACAGACTTAAAAGGATTTTTAGTACAATTACTAGTACCAAGATGGCAGCATGGTAAGGTCATAATTGTGGTGTAGCAACAGACTGTCTTTCACACCAAATTTTTGCACACAACTATTGAACAACTGATGCTCATGCCTATCATCACAGGACTCTGCGACAACTCAGAAATCAATCAGAAACTTACCTACCAGATGGTCTGCTCATGATGCTACACATCTCTGTTATGCAAATTCCAGCATACAAACTGCTCATCAGACGTACCAATCCTGCTCCGATGCAGACAAAATCCTGGTTTCCAGGAGCCATTTCTGAGCCTCAAAACTGTTTTGAGGACACTGACAGGGGCATGTTTAGGAAAGTTGTAACCTATGTCAGCTCTGCCAATTGCGTCTGTGACTGGCTACATCAGCAGATGCATTGATAATGTTACTTTCTCCAAGACCATTACCACATTCCCCAGCTTGAAGGCATTGATGACTGTACAAGTGTATGCGCTGTTGAGTACTAGAAATAATACCTTCGAGTCATTTGATAAGGCAGCCATGAGAACAGCAAGTGTTATCCAGTCCCATGCCATCAGAGCAGCAAAGCGTGCACATGCTCAAAAAAACCACAGTCACTTCCAGGACATTGGGAATACATGTGGCAGAGCATCTCCACCTGCCAGTGACAGAAAAGCCGCCCATCCAGAAGGGCTGAGTCACTACTGCTTGAGGAACAGAATGACCCGGCAGTGAGGACAACCACTATTCTCCCAAAGACCAGGTGCTTTGCCTGACCATAGCTGATGAGAGAAGAACAAAGGGTTGTCAGACCAGACAACATTATTGGCTAAGTACTCACAATATGCTGACCTGATCGCAGATATCCCCACAGACAACTTCAGTATATCTCTGAGGATTACTGTCATGCCTCAAAGCAAGCACCACTATCCCAAGAAGTCTTTGGTGTTCTGCTTCAATGACTACTGTCCCGCAACAGTCACACTCATCATCATGAACTGCTTCTAAAGGCTTGCCATCAGGCACATAAAGTCATGGCTCCCCTCTCAGTGGAACCCCTGCGGTCTGCATATCATTCCACTCATTCAACAGGTGATGCCATCACTACCACCCTACACTACCATCTAATGGCGGGCCGTTAGACAAAAATGCCACATTTGTGAGAATCCTATTCTAGATGTATTTCTCAGCATATGATATGACAGCTGAGACTGCTGAGACTGAATGCTTCCCTCTGTAACTGGATCATGGACTCACTAAATCATTTACTAAAAGACCACAGTCAGTCAGGATCTCCTGCTCCACCACACCGAGCACAGAATCCCCCAGGGCTATGGGTGCAGTATACTGCTGTGCAGCTGCATCCTGACCTGGATAGAGATTTGCTCTGCCTCAGACCAGAAGACCCTAGAGTGGAAAGTGAGGACAGCTGAGCAGATCACTGGGGTCTCTCCCCTCTGACACAGATATGTACACCACACACTGCATTGTGGATAACCTCACACACCCCTCCCACACCCTATTTTCCTTCCTTCTGCCTGGCATGGTTTTGTAGCATACAGGCCCTTGCTGCTAGGCTGGGAAGCAGTTTCTTCTCCCAGTTGATCAGACTTGTAAATTGGTATAAAAACATATTTTATAACTGTACTTTTGTAAACACATACTGTTCTACCATAAAGAAAAATGACACATATGACAAATAACTTTATTATATTTATTTATTCATTTATTCATGTATGCATTCATTTATCTGTAATATACTTTATGCTTCTTATTCTGTTGCTGCTATTTTATGGATAATGTTGCACAATTTTTGCATGATAATTTACTATTGTTTTGCCTACCTTATAATTCTTCGTATTTACACTGTTACTACAGGCGATGCAATGTTGTCTAGTCTTGCGCTACTGCATTGTTTGGTCTTGTGTTTTAAAGTCTTGCACGTCTTTGTGCACATTGTGTGCTTGTCCTTTCCGCACTTGTATAGTTTTGTGTTGTTTCTGTTTCTGTTCCGCCATGGTCCTGGAAGAACAATGTTTCATTTCACTGTGTACATTGTAGATGGTTGAATTGACAATAAACACCCACCTCACTTGATTTGCTTTGTACATGAATATAAATATGCTATTTGCCTTTACTTTTGGCTCAGTTTCATGCCTTATTCAATTTTATGTCCCAGGACAGGAGTTGCCCTAAGAGCTGCATTTGTCTAGATATATTTGGGGGCATTTAGGCTGCAACATCTGAGAATGCAGTGACCATTAGTACGTGTCAGACCTCAGTAAAGCAGTGTGTGCATAAAGCAGGCCTATGGGGACCCAAGGGAGTATGTGTGTATTGGGTAGCGGTGAGCTGGCTACTTCAGGACAGCGCTCAGAGTCTGTAGACCGTAGGGCATGAGAACAGGGCTTTTCCTTCCTGTTTGATCTCCAAAATATAATTTGTTGCAGAACAATCTGCAACAATGAATTAATGGACGCTACTGTGGTTTGTTTTCATAATTATGTGCACCACTGTGGCTGTATATTGCACACTAGAGCCTGTTAGGCAAAAACAAATATCTGCAAATGCGTTGGCAATAATGTCCATGGTGCGAATGGCACTTGGCTTCAACTGGCAGCACTAAGCTGTGCCAATAATTGCAGTGGGTAGCACTCCTGTGTATTATGGCGTTGCATGAAGCTTAGCTTTGTCTGTGTTGATTAGCTGAATGGCATTGAGACTGGGGGTCAACAGGGAGCAGAGCTTGATGTCCCGCTCCAGAGCAAACAGCAGTGACTCAGGGACATGGCCAAAGCCCAATGCTATAGCTACATCCAGAAAATACACTACCACAGACAAAAAATGCTTTTCAGCTCAAAAATGAGAGAACCTAAAGGACATGATTCTTTTTTTGGCTTTTCCAAAATTAAGAAGTTTGATGCAGTATGCAAACATTGTTTTAGTTTCAAAATGTACCAATCACACTTCATCCCACACAGTTCATGTTTTGAAGCTTCAAAAAACAGTCCATTTGTAAGTAATTATTTTTGTAATGTCACAGAAACCAACACATTCACATACATCTGCTAAATTGGCCTCCAATTCTTGTATTAGATTATACTGTAATATAATATTAGATTATACTGTCATTTTGTGGCATTGAAAAATAAAATAGTTGTCCCACACACCACTTCGCTAATTCTTACTTTAGGCCATCTGTTCATCATTCTTGGCCTTGCAAGCATGCTTCTCTGTTCCCTTGTGTCCATGGTGTGGTCATGCCAGCTGAGAATGGCCAAGTTGCTGAAGAGACCTGCATCCCCTGTGTTCTTCATCTCTCTAACTCACTCTCTCCAACTGGCCCTTGGTGGATGCTCCAATCCATATGTAGTCTACGGTTCTAATTAAATAGCCGAGCTTGGCAGTGATGCATGCCATGCGCATGTGGAATTTTCTTTCTCTTTTCTACAGTACGTTACAGTTGACCCACATATGCTTCCTTGTGCCTTGGGAATGTGTAACACTGTGAAATTCAGTTGCAGGACTCTTGTGCTGTCTCACACTCTCTCCATTTTCATATTTCATGTGTACAACAAAATGGTCTCAGATTAGAAATGCGTAAATAACAAGCAATTGTGAATTTCTTGTGAAATTTGCATTGCAGTTTGCATGGAGTTATTACTGTCATTTTGCTGTGCTTTTCCCAATAAATTATGTATTTACATATTTAACTACTTGGTATATATTACACAGTGAATTAGTTTTTTATACAGTTTACATACTGTAATGATTCATGCTCTTCTGATTTGTTTAATCAAATGTAAATGATAAAATATCTCATCTAATTCTTTCAGGCAAAATATGGTAAGGGCTAAAAGTTTAAAATCTATTTATGATGAACAAACAGAGAAAAAATGTTAACATTATTTTTCAAATATTTCTCTCAATAACTGCAACTTCTAAAGGTTGAAACAGAACAGCACTCTACACAAATGTTACGAAATATGGACCTGGAACTAACATAATTTCCTAATTTAATCTATGAATTAAAAGCTTTATGTTTATAATAAAAAATGAAGACAAAAAAATATATATAATGATCATATATATAATCAACCTTTCTATTCAGTAACAATTTACTTGGACATTGGCATTACTATGGCATAAGGATGTCATGGCAGATGTAATATGCTTCTTGCAATGTTATTACAATTTCATGTTACATTTACTGGTAATTGTCATGGCATGCTACAATGTTCAATGTCATGACAATTTGAAGTCATGACATTTTATGCATCACATCATCTCCTAAAATTGCCATATTTGGTTATATTAATGGAAATAATCTGTAATGACAATTTAGGATAGCATATGGCATCTGTGTGACAATAAATTATACCATATGACATGTTTGTCAGGGTTATGTCAAGTATATTATGGCATGAAGGTTGAGATTTGGGACTGGTCAACATTGAGATCTTTGAGATCATGTTTTCTAGGAAGTATGTTGAGATATCTGGGTAAAGGAAATAGTAAGTAACGTGGCTGAAAGAAGTCTAATTGCTCAGTGACGTCAACTCTATCTCGAATGTCTGTCTCTCTCTCTCCTCTCCCTTTCTCTTTGCTCTCTCTATTTCTCTGTTTGTGCAGTTTAATTGAGGTGCTAGCAATTAAACTATGCCCTGAAGCCATATTCAGCTTGCTCAATAGATCGTGGCAGCATCTCCAGTGGAAAATAAAGTGCCTTTGTCTGCTGTGTTCATCTCCCTCACCCCTCCTGGGAAATTCTCTGATGTTTACAGAAATGTTTAGAGGCGCCGGACACAGTTTGAGTGCAGCTCCCCCTCTTCTGCAGATGGGATCGTCCCGTCACTATGACACCACTTTCTTTCTCTCTCTGATCTAGACCTTCCCATTGCCCAACCTGTGGTATGTGTCTAATTATCAAGCAATTCCATTTGTTCAAATGAGGGCAAGTGTGTTCACCTAATGTACTGAATATCAGTGGCAGAAATGGCAAAGAAAGGAAGAAAGAATGGGGGTGACAACCCGCACTCAATTAACTACTTCTATAGTGTCAAAGGCTATAATGACATTTCAGCAAAAAATGGACCAATTGGTTTTTTTTTTCATGAGAACGCTTGGTGGAGCTTTGTTCTTTTGCCAATGCCAGTCAGTTCAGAAGCATGATCTGCTCAAACTAGACATATTCAGACAATGTGAACAACCAATCAAAATAGAGAGGTGAGCACTTGCAGTGTGAACACAGTTCAAGTGTATCTTGTGCAAGCTTTAAACAATGTGTAAATAATTTGATATATAAGCCCTCCTCCAGGTTATATCATTACTCTTCAAATGATCACAAAGCTCTTCAAAATCACAAATGTCTTCAGCATCTCAAATCTCATCAACACCATAAATATGGCATGTTTTCTGTGGCAAATATTCACAGAAAATGCAGATAAATTGGCTAGGCTACCACATAGCTATCTTCCAGTAAATAAAGCTGAGACATTTTCAGTTGAGGTTGTTGCTGGACTCTTCCCTTGGCAGCAAACAGAGTGTTAATCAACAGCCCATTCACAGCTGAGGAGCTGCCTTCAGCTGTTAGCATTAGTCAAGTGTTACGCCAACAAAACATATCAGCCCACGTCGCTACAGTCACACAGGAAACCAAAAGAAAGCTGTTTGATCGGGTCAGTAAAGATTGCCTCCCTCCAGATGGATTTTGGACTCCTCCAGCTAGCTAGCTGAGTAATCTGTAAGTGTAAATCATTCTGTTAGCGCCATTGGTGCACAAAGTTACAAAGTTTTTCACACCTGCTAGCATATTAATTGCTGTACTGGGTATCAAAGAATTTCTAGATCCACTAACACAGACAAAATAACAAAATATTCTGTGAAAAACATGTAAGGTAGGGCTGAGTGCTTGCTGTAAATGGATTGTATCTATAGATGTATGGATATTAACCTGAAATCCTTTGTAAATAGTGTAACGAGCCGGCATGTCACATTGGCTCCCATGAGCCTTTGTGGGGTGGGTGAGTGGCCAACTGGCCCAGTTATATTAGTTGGGGGCACAGTACACCCTTGCGAGTCTGTACTTTGAGGCTGTGAAGCTGAGAAATAAACAGACGGCTGCTTGAAGATCAGCATGGCTACGTCTTCTCTCCCTCACGCTCGCCACAATAGATTTGTCCACACATGAAGACAAATTGGTAAACCCATGGACCAAAATACATAAAAACAGGTTTCTAATTCAACTGAATGTCACTAAATGTTATAGGCAGCTGTAAGTGTGGACCGAGGCTTTATTTCTATTCAGATGGTTTCGATTAACATTTACAAGCATTTGGCAGACACTCTTATCCAGCGTTGCAGCGCTTCACTGAAAAGTAGGATTCTTAAGAATACACATTTATAAGCCATCCATGATAAATGACAAAACCCTACATAAACTTGTATAAATCGCTTCTTGTTGGACTTTATTCATATAGGCTTATAAAGGCAAACTAAGCAATCACCTAGAGTGGCACTTGAGGAATAAATAAAGAATTGAAAAAGACATAACAGTTAATACTAATACTGTAATTAATGTGCTGTGTCTTCAAAATCAGCGCAAAGCATTTTTTTGTAAACTGTAGTTTACATAAAATTTAAAATGTGCAAGTTTCCACAGACCACAGATACATACACATACACACAGCAATGGATACGGTCCTTTCTGTGTGGAGTTTACACAAACATAGATTTTAATATGGATAATATAATGGAGTGCCCCATTCATTCTGTAGAGCATTTATTAGGTCACGTACTGATGTTGGACGAGAAGGCCTGGCTAGCAATCTCCGTTTCAGTTTCTGCTGGATGGGGTTGAGGTCAGGGCTCTGTGTGGGCCAGTCAAGTTCTTCCACACTGAACTCATCCAACCATGTCTT
>JBBPCX010069701.1:0-11168 GCA_037974365.1 Hydrocynus forskahlii | reverse complement strand
GAAAATTACAATGACTGCAATTCATATAGGTAATTTGGAAAATCTAAGAAAAATATGATTTGCATAATAATTTGGAAAGCAGTGTATATATGTATATATATATATATATATATATATATATATGCATACATACATACACACACACTTTTCATACAGTTTTGATAAAATATGCTGAAGGATGAATCAAAATTTCAAGAAAGTAATTATGACACTGAATGCTTCTGGACAGCAGTTATAAAATATGTGCAAAATTGTATAATTTAATAATTGATGCGTTCTTGCGCTCTAGAGCAAAGTATGAAATAATTGTATCAAAAAATGTGTATCCAGAGTTTTTACCACCAAATAAAGTTAAAACTGTCCTCTCACAAGGAAACCTGTTAGTCATAACAGAAAAAGATACACCTTCATATCTGATTAACTCCCTAACTGGCCTAACTGTTAATATGTTGCCATGTTGCCATGACAATGGCCTGGTTGCTCCACCCTGTTCTGCTTCCCGTTAATGCAAATATATTTTGTCTCCTTATCTGTACTGTGGGTGCCACTGGATTTTGTGTGACCCTTTCGGAGTCTTTCTCGCAGGTAACGGTTTCAGTGCTGTTCCCGGACTATTGTGCTGGTTTTGTGATGACGTCAGCAGTCACATCTCTGAAAAGGTGGAGAACATGAGAGGCATCATGATGCCTTTAAAACCATCAGTTTTGGTTCTGTGTTCAGTGTTTGGGTGTGTTAATATCTTTTTTAGATTGTATTCAGTATGATCACTACAGTTCATTGTTTTGATAGACGTGATTCCATGGAGATACACTTTAGGTACTTTGGGAGATAGGGGTGCATCCAAATGATGGAGGTGAAAACAGTAAGCTCATTGTGTTGAAAACAGTTAGGTGGGGAACAGGGAGAGGCCTTTGTAGATCATGACAGCAAAGCAAAGTACAAACAGAGGAGTATTTTGCCCTCGGTGACTCACACAATGCAGCGCATAATCCCCCGGATAAACTCGCGGCTCGTTTCTGAGCATCAGAGCTGAGCAAAGCATCAGAGCTGAGCGCTGTGGTGCAGGTCCCGCATATCTGTTTGTGTTTGTGTGTTTGTGTCTGTGTGTGTGTTTGTGTGTGTGTGTGTGTGTGTGTGTGGTCTGGGAGCTTTGACCAGAAGTACAACAATATCCAAAACATTTAATCTCGCTATTTTCCCTACAGACTTTTGGGAAGTAAAAATTCTCAGGCATTCTCAGGTTTGATGATTAAAACTTTAATTTAGTCATCAAACACAAGGTTGTCTTAATATTAGCGGTTCGAGTTTAGGAGAAATTTTAGGGTTGGGTTTAAAGTTAGGATTAGATTTCAGTTTTAGATTTCAGTTTTGAAGCTTAAGGTTAAGGTCAAGATTGGGTTAATGTCAGTGTTAGTGTTAAAGTTTAGGAGAAAGGTTAGATTAGGTTTAGAATTAGGATTAGATTTAAATTTTGGATTAAGGTTAAGGTTAAGATTAGGTTAATGTTAGCGTTAGTGTTAAAAGTTCAGGAGAAAGGTTAGATTAGGTTTAGAATTAGGATAAGATTTAAGTTTTGGGTTAAGGTTAAGGTTAAGATTGGGTTAATGTTAGCGGTTAGAGTTCAGGAGAAAGGTTAGGTTAGGTTTAGGATTAGGATTAAATTTAAATTTTGGGTTAAGATGAAGGTTAAGGTTGTTTTAAGGGCAGTGATTAGGTGAAAGATTAGGTGACAGGTTAAGGTTAGGGTTTAAGGGAAAGAGTAAGGGACATTTTTACAGGAAGATTAGGGTTAGGTTTAGGATTAGTTTTGAGTGGTTTAAGGTAAGGTTAGGGTTAGTAGTTAATGTTAAGTGGAGGATTATGGTTAGTTTTAGAATTAGATTAAAGTTTAAGGTTAAGATTTAAGGGTTCTTTAAAAGAACTTTAAAAAGTTATTTTAGTACTTTTTAGTATAGTTTGTCTGTACTTTTCCAATCTTTTGTGCATGTGTGCGTGCATGTGTGCATGCGTACGTGTGTGTGTGTGTGTGTGTGGGAGGTGTACTGCATATGAGTATGGGCCTGGTGTGGTAAACCAGTGTAGCTACCAGGGCTGATTTCCCACACTATACTTGGGCCTCCCCAAATATACTGACATCCACCCAAGTAGTCCCAGCTGAGCAATTTCCAAAACATTTTACACGGAATTCTCTGAATAATCACACTTCCCGCAATTTCAGCTGCTTGTTTTTCAGTGGTTCAGTGTTTCATACTCAGGGAAAAAAATGTTTTAGACCCGTGTGTAATGTTGCAGTGTCAGGACAGGTCATTCTCCTGTGACCTTCTTTCTAGATTGTTTATTCTTTATTATTTATTTGCAGTTTCCCCTGGGATCAATACAATTTTCTGATTTTTTCTATAACTGCTTAATCCTTACTAGGGTCACGGATTCCGGGAGCCTATTCTGGGGTTTAGGGGCACGGGACAGAGACTCTCCCTGGGCGGGGCGCTGGCCCACCGCAGGGCACACACAAACAGCCCTACAGTCAATTTAGAATCACCAAAAGGCCAGGACCCAGATTCAAACCCCCTGCCCTGGAGGTGTGAGGCAAGAGTGAGGCCATCTTTATATATTTAAGTTATTCATTATTTATGTTGTAACATTTTAGTTGCACGGCATTACCTATGACCTGCAAGATCATATCAAGCCAATTTGTTTGTTAATTACCTAACAAATGGATATCAAATGTGTAAGTGTAAAGTGTAAAGTGACCATTTGTCATATGTGTTGGTCCAATTTGGAATGACTACTAATATAGTCCCTCTACTGTGTTGGTCTTTTTTGTGAGATGTTCTTCCAGCTACTCCATTGCTTGCTGTAGTCTCTTCTAAGCACCATGCATGCCGATAAAGACTCTTTTGTGAGATATATCATATGAAACCTATCAAAGAGTGGAAGTCCGTCCAATCTTTTCTGTCCAAAGTCTGCCCAGTCTGTTCACTCTTGGCAATGCATCTAGTTATTTCCACTCATACAAGACCAGAATTCTATCTCTCTGATCAAAAAAAATTAAACTGAAAGTCATATAAAAGGGGACATATTATGCAAAACTCACTTTTTGCATCCTTTTGTATTTCCATTTGGGTCTCTACTGCTCCTATTAACACTCCAAGTGCGAAAAAAACATCCATCCGTTTTCTGTGAATCAACTGAAAGATTTTGGTGTCAGGAATCATATGCTTCAACGAGTCATTTGGACACCCCCCCTTTGTTACATAATAATGGGGAAATTTGCATATAACCACCCCTTACCTGTCGAGCCCCCACCCACTAGATTAGTTGAAGATCCACCATTTTTGTCTGCTGTTTTTACGAGCATGCATAAGACGGCGAGTGCTACGGCTACAGGCAAAGGCAAGTCACACATGAAGTGTTGTGGTCATCTCGGTCTGGGTCCGACTTGGGGTCGACCATATAGGGCTGGATGGCGGCTCTGTTTCACGTGGGTTAAATGCGCAACGTTAGCATGGAATGGGTGGGGTGTGGCCAGCAACAGCTTATGTGCTTAAAAGTGACAGAGCCCTTAACGGCTCATTTTGAAAGGGACAGAAACTGTCAAGAATAGAGCTGGTGAGATCTCTTTATGGGAGACTGATTTTGTGCAAAGAACTTCAGGAACACATTTTGTATAGCCCATAGACCTATTATAACTAAAGTGAGTTTTGCATAATATGTGCCCTTTAATGTAGAATGATGAAGTTCGTAGCAAATGGCTGAAATAATGCATAATAATTTCATGCTGTTTGGTTACTGCGCATGCCCCTTTACCTGAAAGCCAAGTGGTTCTTTATACTGAAGGGCTGAACTTTCCCCTGTGAGCAAATGCCATGCTGTGCATTTAGAGCCTTCATTCATTCATCCCTTAAAGATAACTCCTTTATAGGGACTGTGCAGCACAACTACCAAACATGCTGCGTTAAAACCTGTCCCACAGCGTGTTGTCAGGAGAGAACAAAAAAGGAATAAAACATGTGACTCTCATCTGCTGACAGAAGTAACACTCATACTTCACATTTTGTTGGTTCTGTCTACAAAAAAAAAGTGAATGGCACAGTCCATTGTTCAGCAATGCGGTTTGGACTGTGCTTTTGACAAATGGAGTCAGACATTATGTCGTAGGATCATTTCAGGTAAGGACTGTGCAGCTTAGCTTCTTCTGCTTTAATCTTATGAAATCCGTTATTGTTTCACTCCTTACTTTACACACTTTAAGCTGACGAGTGGCAGAATCCTTTTCTAGCTTTAAAAACCTCCCGCAGAGCACCTCCTCTCCAAATGCATCTTCTTGCACTACTCTTACACAAAGATTTAGCACTTAATACTCTCCTCTGGTTCTCACATTGTCCCGAAACTTGACTGTTTCCTCAAATTGTAAGTCACTTTGGCTAAAACCCAGATGAATGAAATGTAATGTAACGTACCCTCATAACAGTTTCATTCTCGCCTGTGATGACAGTGTGTTAAATCTTCCCCAAGAATCCGACAGTTTGTCAGCGCTTGTAGAAAGTGATCTGACTAGTTGACTTCAGGTCATCACAAAATTAAGCCAATCAATTGTGAAGAAGCACCTTATTTGTAGCTGAAGGATCGAGGGACACCCAGCAGGCCTAAAATATACAGTAAAGGTCTGAACAGAAGATTTTCACGGTGAGACTTTAAAGGATAAATGACTTTTATTACATTTTAGACCCTTTCTCTTGGTGTGTTCATGTTATGTTGCCACAGTCAGATTCAGAATAAAAAATTTTTATTGATCCCGGAGCAAATTGCCTATGTCAGGGTTCACCAACGTGGTGCCCCCAAGGACCAAATGAGTAGCCCGCGGACCTGTTCTAAAAATAGCACAACTCACTAGTGAGCAGCGTCTAACATTTAATTTTATCCTGTTGCTAGTCTTCTTTAATCACATTTGCTTTTATATAGATTTGAAAATAACAATATCTATAAAAAAGTATTTAAAACATGTTTATTATACATGAAGTTTAAATAAGTTTAGGTAAACTCTGTTCTAGTGTATCAAGCTGGTAGCCTTTCGTGTGGCTCAGTACCTGTGAAGTAGCTCTCAGTATTAAAAAGATTGGTGATCTCTGGCCTATGTTATGACTGCAAAGACACAAAGAGACACAGTGATAAGCACAATGTGAAACATGTAGTTTCAGAGGTACATATAGGGCTTTGTTCCAACATTGACAGCATATGTGGAACAGATAAGCAAAGGAAATTATTTGGCCTATGTGTAATAAAAATGGCCCCTCCATGTTCTGTGGCCCATAGTGTGTGAGACAAATATCCTACTTAGAAAATGTCTAAAAAGTTTCTCATAGACTAGCACTGTTGTCTCTACACACTATAGATTACTGAGTAGTGTGTTCCTCTCATCTTCATTCTTATGTTCTTATGTTTAATGAATCAGTCCAAGGTTGACGTTCCCTAGGCGCTCTGTATTCCCCACCGGATTGATCCGAGAGCGTGGAATGCAGCAACAGGCTTCCTCTTGCCTGATGAAGACGAAAACAACAGTATCAGTGAAGTCCCCACCAGCTGTGACTTCCGGACTCAACACAACACGTAACCCTTGTTAAGAGAAGTCACACTGTCTGTAGAACTCTTTACCTGCACAGTGGCATGGTTTAACGTCTGTTCCTCTTTCAACCCTTAGGCCAGGAATGGGGCCGTGAAAAGAAGCTCAGTTGATCTTTACTGATGTGAAGAGGGAACATTTTTGGAACATTTTCACTTTCTGCGACGTGACAGATAAATGAGGCGGCTGCAGGGCCTGTGGTTGCAGGATATTCACATTTCTTGCCCTCCGCCAAAAATACTTGTTCATGCCCAAATGGGGGATCTTTGGCATGAAAGGCCACCACAGTAGGAAAATTTAATAAAAACTCCCAGATATTGTTTTTTCATTACCGGTTTCTGAAGGAACGGGGAAACTTGTAAACTGCAGATACTTTGTGTGCTGTGTGGTTAAAACTATGGGAATTTCTGGTTAAGGGCAATAATGAACGCCCTTGGTGGTTCAGTGGTAGAGCGTTGGTCCCTGAGTGAAGAGAATCAGAAGAGTGTCAGTTCAAGTCCACATTTGGAGTCCATTTTGGCAGCTGGTGGCCTGGTGGTCACGGAGTTGCCCTTGTGATCGGAAGGTTGTGGGTTTGAATCCCAGGACTGCCAGTGGCACCACTGAAGTACCCTTGAGCAAGGTACCGTCCCCAGGTGCTGCACCGGAGGTTTCCCACTGCTTCACCTGGTGAATGGGTAAAATACAGAGAAAGTGTGCACGCTCACACTGCATGCTGTGCTGTGGTGTGTTCACATGGGACTATGAGGGCCATTTTACTTACTTTATTTCACTTAATATGAGACTATAGTTTTTAAATTGACTCTACTTTACTAAAATGTGACCTATTGAATGTACTGAATGCTTCCTCATATTGTAAGTCACTTTGGATAAAAGCATCTGCCAAATGAATGTAATGTATACTTTTTAAATTGAAAGGTGCTGAAAAGAGTTCTCTAGAATGGCACCGCAGAGGGACCACTTTTGGTTCACCAAAGAACCAGTAGATGCTTCTCTCCATTTCTGTAAATAAGAAGTGAGATTAAAGAACCTATACACAAAGGCTCTTCCATGAGTGCATGTACAAAAATAGATTGTATCTTAGGCCACCAGTCACCCTGTGAGTTGTGGCTGGGAAAGTTGCCTTCATGGTAAAATAAAGCTGTCAGGAGGAATCCAGCCTCTCTATCTGTGGTGGAGTTGCTGAAGGTTTGATGGTATCACTATTCACAGATACAGTCAACACAAACGTGCCACACCTGAAGCCTGCGGCACCATTATTCGATGAGTGTGCTCTGCAGTGGGAGATAAACAACGCGTGCCTGATAAACAGGAAGAAGAGGAACAGGATTTTCTCCGGAACAGGGAGAGTGTCCTGACAAGTCCTGGGAGAAGCTCACATACTGAAGTTCTGACATGGTCATCCAGTCCTGCTGAGTGGAAAATTAATCTCCTCCGGATGACAGGCCCCTCCAACCATTTTCCAGCATAGCTCAGATAAGGCAGACAACTCTAAGCAAATTGGATCATGCAGCCCGTTGTTGTCAAATTACTCAACAGGTACAGGTGTGTTTTTCTTCCTGTGCTGTTACCAAGTTCCTTCCACCGTGTTGCTGGCCCGGTGCGTCATGAGGCCGACCTTATTGCTGTGATTTATTGCTTTCTGTCATAGTGTACATTTTTAATTTCTTCACGCTTTTATGAAAAAGTACATAGCAGGGATGCTCAGTGATATTGGAATCACTTCAGTATCTGCAGAAAATTGCTTTAAAAATGTATCGGCATCAGTTAGCTGTTTAGATTTGTGGGACATGCTAAACTGTGCTAAAATGTCTAAATATATTTTATTCATATGCTAATCCAGGCATAGTGTATTTTGTATAGAGTATTTCTGCAGAGTTTTTATTTTACTTTATATTTCATCGGTTTCTTGACCCTGTGTCTCTGTGTCTCTTAGGGTCTGTGCTGTCATTGCATGAGCAGTTTCCTCCAGGATCAATAAAGTTTTCTGATTCTGATTCTGATGTGTGTGGGGACGGTACCTTG
This sequence comes from Hydrocynus forskahlii, assembly GCA_037974365.1. Taxonomy (NCBI): domain Eukaryota; kingdom Metazoa; phylum Chordata; class Actinopteri; order Characiformes; family Alestidae; genus Hydrocynus; species Hydrocynus forskahlii. The sequence goes on along the minus strand of JBBPCX010069701.1, from coordinate 3,523 downwards.
CTCAAGGAAACCTCAGTGGTGCCACTAGCAGTCCTGGGATTTGAACCCACAACCTTCTGGTCGCAGGGGTAACTGTAGTTCATGTAAAAAAGTAGAAATTTAATTCTACATTTCAAGTCCACATTTTATATTTATGTGTTTGTTCCAACACATAAATATAAGTTGGGGCGGGGGGGTGGGGGGGTGGTGTCAGTAAAAAGTATTTTGTTGCACACAGACACACTAGTCACCACACACCACACACTCTGCATTCAGCTTCCATGCACCAGCAGTATGATGAGAACAAAACATTAATCTCCACTAACTGCATCCCCCCCACCCTTCACCACCATCAATTTCCAGCACTATGTTAACAATAAGCAGTTCTGAAAAGATGCAGTATGCATTTGATAGATGCTCTCACCCCAAACGACTTACCATTTTAAACAGGCCAACGAAGTCTTGCCCAAAGACTCTTATTGGTAAATTGCGATGTGCTTGTCTGGATAAAGTATCAAACCCCAGTTTGTTGCATCAGGGATAGTGGTGCTATCCACTGCCCTACACAACCACTACAACTGGTGCCATACAGAACTTGATTTTATCACCTCAGTGGTAAGCTATGTAGTTTGCATAGGTGAGGCTATCAACCTAATGTCCATGGTAAAAAGAATTCCTTTATATTGTATACACACTGGACAAAAGTATTGGGATGCCTGACCATTACACCAACAGGGTCTTTAATGACATTGCATTCAAACACTTAGACTTTAATATGGAGTTGGTATGGCTTGGTATGCTGAAGCATTAAAATTGTCCTTCCCTGGAAATAAACAGGTGTGTCCCAATACTTTTGTCCATCTAGTATATGTAGTAAACTATGTATTAAAGTAAGTCACAAAGTTAGTCTATTAATGATCACCAATGATGTCGTCACAGAACATTCTTCAGCACTGACATGAATGATGAATTAAAAACAAAGCCAAGCATGTAGAATGTTCTTCTTCCACTAGGTCTATTCACTGACCATGTATCAGGTCATGTGAAGAAACTGGTCCTGGAAACGTTTCCTTATCCTGCTATTCATGTTTGTGCATATATATTGCATTCCTTGTTAATGGAATTTCCAGGTCAGCTATTGAGGAGAGCGGAAGACTAATAACGTCTCACTCTCACTGTATTTACACAGCGCCAAGCGTGGTTGACCACAGAGGTTTTCACTGCATCTTTATCATTACTTAATCTTGCCATTCAAATTGTTGCTGGCATCCGTGTGTGCTGGCTGAACTGTAGGCTACGTCAGGCCTACGAAGGGAAAGAAAAAGAAAAAAAGAGAGACCCTCTGAGGTGTCACTTTTCGAGCTTTAGGGTTTGACAACAAAATGCTCCAGTCATTCAGTTCTTGAGTCAAAGCCATATCATCATCAGACAGATTGAGGTTTCATGCCTGACTTCTTCTGCGCTGCCTTTTTAAAACCCATGGATGGAGATGATTACAGATCCCAACTGAAGCATGGCGGCAAACCAAATAGAGGAAAGTAGAAATGTTTTTTTGGGTTTTTTTTTTGCTTAATTATGAAGCAAAAGCAGGCGTGTGCCCATGCAGTGACAGTGTAGGAAGGTATGTGGAACCGCAGTGAGGTAACACAAACACGCTCCTGTGCCCGTCTGTTCACTGAGGAGCGCTCGTGAGCTGACAGATTGATTGACATTCATGAAGGACGTGCGTTTTTTGGCTCTCAGGAAGTGATATTTAGAAAGACTCCCAAAGCGAAATGCACACTGTAATACTGGGAAGTGAGGCCTATAGATTAGAAGGGACTTGTTTGAGGAAGCCGGGTGTCAAGGTTTGAAACATTATTATTATTAGTGGCATCCTGAGCAAAGTACTTTCATCTCAACCGACAGACTGTCCAACATCCCAAACAGCACAGAAGCTCTGCATTCCTCACTTACACATCAAATGTATGGAGAGATTTGTCTTGAAATTTTCTCCCAGTTTATCCTTTAGACATGTAAGAAATATTTGAAATGTTCGGGAACACTTCTATTGAAATTTGGATTTTCTCACTGTTGACCTTTCAGCCACGTAAGAGAAAATAACTGCAGACATTTCATTCATATTTAACAGGAATTGCCCCCTAAAATCTTCATTGGGATCTTCATATAAAACACTGACACAGTTGTACACACGTTTCTTAACAACATACCTCACCAGTTAGCTTTCATCAGCAATGCACACACAGCCCTGACACACACATCTCCCTCCCGTTCATAGTGGTTCTCATCCATGGTTCCTTCATACCCTTCATTGGATACAGTCATTATTTTTCATTTAAAATCTTAAACAGATAGGTTAATACTAGATGCTAGGGAGAAGAAAGGCCTATATGAAGAGCATCAGCTTGCTTGGGCCAAAGCAAGACCGAGTAAGCAGGCAAATCATTTATTTTATTAGATTAAAATACTTTTCATAACGTGGGAGTAATCATTATTGTATGGGCGAGTCATTTTCCAAACTGTTGTTATAAGCACATATTGAAATTCTTTTGACCCAAGGGTGGTCTTTTCTGGTCTCTGGAAGGCTTCAGTGTTGATGAGTGCTGATGTCATAACAACATATAATGAACTGTGTATGCTTTGGTTCCAAGGCAGCACTGGCACTAATAAAGAATCATAAATAATCATACTTATGAGATTAACCCTGGTTGGAAAAATATTACAAATCAATCTCGTCTGTATTAAAAACATTTTGAAGAGCTTAAAGTCAAACAGGTGCTGCTAAGAGAACTGTTTTCTTGTAATTGCAGATCACAGAAGAGTCAGAGGTCACTGTTATTAAAGTAGAGACAATGGAGAACAACAGAGAATAGCAAAAATCACAGAGGTTAATGTGCTCTGACAAGAGACCTGATAACTGTTATGTGAATAAAAGGAAGGCGATCCATAGTGAACCAATTGGAATGTTTGGTCTCCTTTCTGGTGGTTGGGTGTAATGCTCGCTTGTAGAAAAGTTCAGTTGCTCTCGTGGATAAAAACAGTTTCCATGGTGAGGGGAGAGGTGAGTGAATCTCTCCCTCCTTCTCATTCTTTTCTTGGTTCAAGCTGGATTTTGCAGTGTATATAAAGACAAAGCATAGACAATCCAAGACCGTGTCTTCCCCAAAAAACTAAACTTTGGAAATCATGAAGAGCATGAATATCTATCCCATACAGGTGGTGGTATTTGGGGGATGTGTGGGGGTCTTAGATCCCTGATTGACACTTGAGACCTCCCAAAAGCCTCAACAGTAAAATTTAGCAGGATCTCTGCATTGAGTGTTTGCTTGAATTGAGCTCCATAACTGGTTTAATATCACCAGAAAAATAATTCATTTAATTTATTTTGTCATTCTTTTTGATTTGCCACAGGGCATTTCAAACACAGGCTCAATTCCAAATGATACATTTTGAGCTGAGGTATTGAGATCAGGGCCGTATTACCGACCGGGCGAGTGGGGCTGGCGCCCCGGGGCCCATGGATCCAGGGGGGCCCAACAACAAT
>JBBPCX010069700.1:0-11170 GCA_037974365.1 Hydrocynus forskahlii | reverse complement strand
CCAGAAAATCTGAGCATATCACACCAGTCCTCAGGTCCCTACACTGGCTTCCAGTTATATTTAGAATTGATTTTAAATTACAGAAAAAACAGTAGCTACATTTAAATCTAGACTCAAAACTCATCTGTTTAGCAGTGCATTTACTGAATGAGCACTGTGTTACGGCCGAACTGATTGCATTCTGTTTTTAACTGTCTTAAACTTATTTTAAATCAATTTTTAAATCATTTTTTATATCATTATATCAATCAGTTTTTACATTTTACATTTTTTGTTTTGTTGTTGTAATCATTGTTTTTATAATCGTTCTACTTCCTTTTTTGTGATTATTGTTTTTATTCTACTTCCTTGTAAAGCACTTTGAATTACCTCTGTGTATGAAATGTGCTATATAAATAAACTTGCCTTGCCTTGCCTTGCCTTGCTACATAACATATACAGAGTTATGCCATAAACGTGCTGTTGCAGATGTCATATACTTTCATTAGTTGGTTGTAGTTGTCACGAGAGATACTGTAATATTTAATGTCATGACTTTAAATTAACATAAATTATTATGACATCACAAATTTAGTATCTATTGCTATGACAACTCTGACAGCATATGAAATCTGCATTGAATGTTTAGGGCATGGTTACAGTCAATGCAATGTAGAATGGTTGCATGGTGTTGTAAAGTAGTTTTTGTGTTGGGGCTTGTGCTGCTGGTTGATTGTGTTATTGTTGTTTATGCTGCAAAGGGATCAATCAAAAGTGACATCTAGATGTGCACTTATCGGTGGTTCAGGGCACAAGTTCATGTTAAGACAGGAATAGGTCAAATCTGAGCAACAAAAACAAAAACAGAAAGCACAGACTTGTAATGTGAACGTACATTCTCTATGTTCTTCATAAGCTTAGCATTTTAAAGACACATTGTAAAAACAGCTATGTAGAACCATTTAAAAATCTACCTGGGTAATGATTTCAGAATAAATGTTTTTAATGTATATTTTTAACCTTTTTAAGACATTGGCAAAGCAAAGTCTAAAAGCAGTAGAAAAAATGTTGCTTCAGATTTTCGTTCAAATAAATCTGTGTTAGCATAACTAGCTAAATGTGTGTGAGGGACAGCGACTGGTGCGTGTGTGTGTGTGTGTGTGTGTGTGTGTGTGTGTTAGGCTGATGGCCTCACAGCATGGTAACTTTTAAAAACAGGGCAAATATTATGGAAATACCTCACCTGAGTTAAAATGAACAGTGGTTCCTGGCATAAACAAACTGAAATAACAGTTCATTATTTTACAACCACTCCAAACACTGAAAGAGAAAATGTGAGAGTAAATGCAGTGAGAGGAGAGGCAGAGCAATAGATGGGATTTGTGTATGGGTGTTTGTGTATGGGTATATGTGCTTAATTTTCCACTGTTCAACAATGTCATAAAAGTTAAAAGAAAATAGTAAGTTATTAAACAGGGTGCCACAAAATGCTCTCACAATGCCATTTTAGTCAGCCAAAGGACTATTTTTGTAAATGAGATGTGAGTGTAAAATGTATTTAATAGTAATAAAAACATTTACATAGACAATGTAATAGTTATTTATCAAATTAAAGGTACTTATAAGAACCTTTATGTTATGTGAGGGTTCTTAATACTTTTAAAAGATATAAAGTATTTTACAAAAATGGTTCGTGAATGGCATGATGTATGAAAACAAAAACATGATGTACTTAAGGAAACAAAGCCATCTCTTGCTTTTCTCTTCTCTCTGCCAAAAAACAACTCAGCTGTGAAGGAAAGGACAGAAACTTTACATTCACAGTACAACTTTTGTTCCCACTAGCCATTCATGTGAGTATGTGAGTTATGAGGCTTGCTTCAGGGGAGTCCTAAAGTTGCCTCCCACACACGGGCAACCTTGACAATGTTCATGGCAGGGGATGACGTAAATGAAGCAGCCGCTTAAACAAGAGTCCTCTTTACAGTATTGTCATTATAGGCTGCTGTGGAGCTTAAATGGAGGAAATATTACTGAAAGCCACAGTGAGGGGTTTATTGCCATTGTAATCACAGGGATCTATTTAGTGGGGGAAACATTCTTCTTTGGTTGGCTGTTGAAGTGTGAGTAGTTTAACTAATCTATATGACTGCGCACCCAGATGTAGATATAGTGGACACACAAACTGCATGTGCCCTAGTTCCTACAGTGCTAATGCAATCTGACAATAATCATTGCGGACAGGCCTCCCATGGGCTGCTGAATGTGGTACTGCTGAATGTGGTACTGCATTGAAAAGAATGAATCTACAGCGTCTGTGTGGACTGTAGTAAATGTATCTAGGTCAAAGATATACAGATAGATCTCACGTATTTATCTCCTACGGTAGCACATGTCAAACAGGGGATATGGATACTTCTTTTGGCTAAGGTCACTACATGCCCACAGCTAACGAGACCTGCTCTGGAAATTGCAGATTTATCCATGTAATCCAATGTCCTTTGAAATATGACTGTACTCCTGCTCGGCTCGACTGGAGCTTCCTGCATAACAGACTAATATTTTTTTGTAAACCTTTGATGTTTTTTAGTCTCCCAATTTTAGTAAGGAGAATGGTGAGCTGAGACACGTGAGGCCGCTATATATTTTCAAACATGTTTTGAGGAAAATGCAAATGACTAGTTCTGTTAGCCACCAGTACAATTGTTTGGGGGAGAGGGAGGGGGAGGGCCATTCTATCTGTCCGGAGAGACTGGAATTCTGGCACAGATGGCTGCAGCAATGTATGGGATTGAATTCACAGTCTCCTGATGATGAGGCCAGTGCTTACACGGTTGCCCACTTTTACCTTTTTTTGCTATACTATCTAACAGTAATACCCAATGAAGAGCATTATTTGTTGCATCATTTATAACATGTACATTCATGAACTGGATTTAAAGCATTATTTAATGGCAGTTTCATAATATCATTATTAATATATATAGTAATTTACATATTATACCAAACATATTATATTATACCAAACATTACTTACTTAAAACTTACTGTACTGCATACTTACTCTCCTTTAGCGACATTTGCAACAAACTATTTGAAATAAAATAAAAAAATAAGAATGATTAAATTACAATAATAATTTACTGGCAGTACTGTGTATTGTATCATATTTAATATTGTGTACACTTTAGAAAAGTAATAAGCAAGAGTGTGTGTGTCACCGCAATGTTATAATAACTAAGGAGGTTTTATAACAGTATTACAAGTGATAAAATCTATGTAATGACTCTTGTGCCTCATTGTTTTCTTAGATTCGATCTACACTTGATTTGCATTCTGTATCAACAGGTTTAAGTGTCGCAACCCAGGGTAAAGAGGCCCCAACAATATTTATTTTGGTTAACCAGTAAGTTTGTAACTTTTCTTTTTTACCCCTCTGAATCTCTTGGACACCAAACAACGAAGAGAAACGCCCAGAGACAGAGACTAAATTTCAATACACCTTTATTGAATGTATTCAGGTCCTGAGTCTTAGTACACATACGGTTTCTCCCCTAGGCTACACCCCCACCCCTCACACCTGTGGTTAACACAGCAATACGTTCTTCACAGCACCCCACTCTAGAAATCACAGCACACAGGTCTAACTCACTGCAGTCCCCTCTAGTGAAAGCACAGCACATAAATACGTTTTTTCAGGAGATGGGGGAGACACACAGGACAAACACACACAAGCACAAACAGAACCACATTCAATAATTGTGAAAAGAAAGAAATAAAAAGAAAAGAAAATTAAAAACAAACTTAATGGTTCTCGGGCCTCCGTAGCCACCATGAGGCCCTTGCAACCAAAATAAATAAATAAATAAACAAAACTCAAACCCCCTGGCAGTGCCCAACGTCCCTTGTGTTTTGGTACATGGTCCACTCAATCACCTCCAACCACCACGGACTCTCCACAGCACTTCAAAGACGGCGTCTGTCCAACCCACCAGCCACCTCGAGTGCTGCGCCTCGTCCCCAGCATCCTCCTGCCGTCTGGCGCAACACAAGCCTCTAAAACACAAACACATTGAAATCTCTGGCTCGCTCGCTCGACCACACCATCGGCCTGATCCCGTCCCTTTGTTCCTGCCATCCCCTCGAACTTCGCCCTGGTCTACTTACAGCGACTGGAGCTCCTGCAACATAAATAAAGGGACACCACACGAACCGTGACCCAGCTCACCTCACCACCGACGCCAGTCCTCAGACTCGAACTCCGGTACCTTAGTTGGCTCTTACAACCCGCGGTGGTGAATCTGCTGTCTCTGGTCGCTTGAGAAAATCGTCCGGGAATCCACGCACCCTGAAGCATGGTCACCGCCATGCTGATAAAGGCCCCTAACATGGACCCAGTGCTCCCTGACGCTACCAGACCAAAAAATAATTGAAAAGAAAAGACAGACAACACAGACACAACACACAGGGGAAAACGAGGCACCCTCGTACCTGGACACAACACTCCCCCAAGTTGGATCATGTGGATTGGCGTGGCGACCTGGCCGGTGGAGCCGCCTCAACAACATCCTCCTCAGGCATGGCAACTATGTCACCGGCCTCCAACCTCTCATCGTTCATCCCCCGCCTCCGGCGTAGCCACTCTCCACCCCACAGGACATGACATCCATGAATTGTCCTCAGGGGGCCCTCTTGGTTCTCAGGCTGGATCTGAAACATCAGGGTTACAGGATCCCGCTGCTTCACTACCACCCATGGTCTGGACTGCCAATATGGTGTGTGGCGCCGGGGGGGGGCGGAGCACAGGGCTCCTCCCTGGATGAGAGACAGGTGGACTGTATTAAGGGAGGAGCCGAGACTCGTTAAAAGACGGGCTTTCCAGGTGTTAGGAGAGGACTAGAGTGGGAGAGAGACTGAGGACTGGAGAGCCTGTGAGGAGAGTTCAGCCAGAGAGGTGGTGGTTTTGTTTCTCCTTGTAAGAGCAATGTATTTGATTTACAAATAAAAGCTCCACTGTGCACTAGCTCCGGTGTCACTGTGTGTGTGTTCCGGTGGGTGCTTTGGCCTCCCAGCCTGTTGGTGGCAGCCTTTCCCCGGGCCGTCCGCCACAGTGGTGGAGAATGCGGACCGCGCCCCCTAACGGTGTGGCAGTCTGTCCAGCTGGGAGCCAAGCCCCGTCCAGAGGCACAGCTGCGCCGGAGTGGTGCAAAGTGTTGCTTCAAGTTTTTTTTGGTAGTGGACAGGACCGGATTAGGCCCAGTTAGAAAAGAAAAAAAAAATGCCCAGGAAGAAGTGCAAGGCAAAGTCACCGGCCGGCCAGGGCCTACCCTGGATAGACCCCCTGGACTGGCTGCTTCTGGCCTTCACCTCGAGTGTCTCAGACACCGAGGACGAAGAAAAGCCGTGGCTCCACCCACCACCACTCCCAGAGAGGACACTGATTGGCCCCATCTCGGAGCTGGGGTGGCGCAGGTGGTGTCTGGGACCACGGCATCTTTCCGACGTGTTGCTGCTGTGTGGACCCAGAGGAGCTCCTGGAAGCTGAGTGGTCCCCCATGCACGATCGGCCCATGCCCCATGTTTCCTGTGAAAGCGGGCCCACCTCACTCCCCACAGCTCTGCCACTAACTCCTCTGCCCCTCGAAGAATAGGATGGCAAAGACTTTGCGTGGCCCACATGGCTGCGCCCTCAGGATGAACTATCGCTGGCAGGAACCACGGTAGAGCAGCAGGTTGCCGCGGCCGCACCAAAGCGCCAGGTCGCCGCACTCAGTATGCAAATGGAGGTGTCGCCATGTGTGTGTTCCAGTGGGTGCTTTGGCCTCCCAGCCTGTGGCGGCCTTTCCCCGGGCTGTCCGCCACAGGTGCCACCTTACCCCCAGCCCGTCGACGGAATTTCCGCAGCAGGACCTGTTCCCCTGGCGCAAGCACCCACTCACACTGCACTGGAACCTTGTTTCAGGGGTCCCCTTCTCGTCGCTGCAGCCTACCGGTATCCACCACCTCACAAGCTCGCCACAGATGCTGGTGGTGCTTCTTCACCCAATCTTCCACTGGCCTCTCACCCTCTTCGGTATTCACCCCCCATCACTGGTCTACTTGCAGGTGGGGCTGGCGCCCGAACAAGACCCAGAAAGGTGACAAGCCAGTGCTGCTGTGGGGAGAGGAATTGTACACCTGGACCAGTTCCAGCTGGTGCATTCTCCATCGACCCTGCTTATTCAACAGTCTCAGAACCGTCTGGTTCCAGCGTTTGCATGCTCGATTCCCTTGGGGCCAATAGGGAGTGATCCACAGCTTGGTACACCCATACGACTCACACAGTTCTTGTATCACCCAGGACTCAAACGCTGGACCCTGGTCTGGTAGCAGATTCTCAGGGCACACATATCTCTGGATCACCTCCTCCCAGACCACCTTGGCCACTGCTGTCTGGTCCTTGCCGTCTGGTCCGTGAACACAAAGCTTGAAAATAGGTCAACAGCAGTCAGTAAATAAGGATAAGGGTCCTCTGGCCGGCCCAGCGACAAGAAGCATATGGCGAGTACCTCCCATGGGTAAGATGTAACCACCGCTCCCAAGGGGATAGACTCACCTCCCCACTCTCTGCAGTCCTGCTGCCACTGTTCAGTATCACTCCACAACCCCAGCCAATACACCGGTTCCTTCAGGGCTCCCACCATCCGTCGGCCACGGTCCACTGGAAACTCGCATCCGTGTAAAGGCAGAACGGCAAGGTGTAGTTGGCATAGGCCAATACCAGGGCCTGGACCAGGGCCTGCTTTAGCTCCACAAACACCCTCTGGCAGTCATCCATCCAGTCCACTCTCTGGTGGGAGGCCATGCTCACTCCTCACAGCAGTCCATGGAGCACCACTGCCTTCCGGGCAAACCCAGGGATGAACCACCTATAATAGCCCACAAACCCCAGGAAAGACTGCACATCCCTCACCGTCACTGGCTGCGGTCAACGCTGCACCACCTCAGTCTTGTCCGGGTCTGTAGTCACCCCCTCTCGGCTTACCACATAGCCTAGGTAACTGCTCATTGAAACAGCGGACACTTCTCGGGCTATAGTTTCAAGCCATGGGCTTCCAGTCTCTGAAACACACTTTCAAGATATTGTGAGTGTGCGCTAAAGTCACAGGAGTTAACAATTACGTCATCAAGGTAAATGAGTAAATAATCATGAATTTTCTCACCCAAACACCTCTGCATCAGTCTCTGAAAAGTGGCGGGAGCGTTACACAAGCCAAAGGGCATACGCTCGATCTGGTACAGCCCCAGGGGGGTGGTGAAGGCAGTCTTTTCCTTGTCCTCTGGGTGGACCTCCACCTGCCAGTAGTCACTTGCCGGGTCCAGGGTCGAGTACCAGGCAGCTTCCGGTAGTCCACGCAAAACCTCCATGTACCATCTTTTTTCTTAACCAACACCACCAGGGCTGCCCAGGGTCTCGAGCTCTCTCACACCACACCTCCCTCTAGCATAGACTTCAGGAGCCCCCTCAACTCAGGGTACAGACTCAGGGGGACCAGCCGACAGACTCAGGGGGACCAGGCTGCACTACCTGTGGGTATGTGGTGATACACTATGTCCGTCTTCCTGTGATCCTCCTCATCCCAGGCAAACACCCCCCTCCAGTGGGCCAGTAGCTCTTGTAATTGCTGTTCCTCATCATGAGTCAACCCTTCAGCCTTGTCTGCCAGCGCCTCCGGGAGAGCCCCACTCACAGGCCTTACTTCTACCTCCACCACTCCTTCTCTCAGGGGACAAAGTATTAGGTCAAGCCTCATGACCCGCAACAGGGGACATCACACCGGGAGTTCAACTGAGTACGGATGCAGGTTACACACTCGGAGGGGTACTTTTCCCCCTTTCACATGGGCCACAGCTCAACCCACACACCATTCTTGCTGGCCACCCCGATAGTCTTCCACCAAGACCTGATCCCCCTTTCGCAGGGAGCCACCGGGCACATCTGCCCATACGATTTCTTCGCTCATGGGTCGCAACACCCTTGGCTGCTCCATCCGAAGGCGAGCCGCACGCTCCACTGGAACTAGTGGGGCTCCAGCCTCGAGGCGTCGGCATACCGAGAAGCCTTGGACCCTTGCTCGCCAGTCACACCTTGTTTTAAATAATGACACTTGGGAGCCACCCTGTGCTTGCAGCACCTCCCAACAGTGCCTGATAACATTCATACCTAATATCCCATATGGGGCCGGCAGATGCTGGTCCTCCATGATCACCACTCCCACCACTTCTTTGTCATGAGGGTGGTAATCTCATGCTAGCCTCATGCCCAGGCCCCCTCTGTTCACTTAGGTTAGCCAGCCACACTTCTCACAGGCCCTTCAACTGTTCACGCACTTCTTGGCGAATTTCCTCCTTCAAAGAGGGCATCAGACCTTCCCCTCCTCCGGGGACTCTCTGAGCCAGCCCTGGCAGTTTTGTGGATTGAGTCACCATTGTGTGGTGGGCATCTGCCCCTACGGCCCTGTCCTTGCACAGGGCTTCCCCTTCTACTTCTTTGGCTTCCTTACAGGCAGTGAAGAATGTGAGCCGACTCGCCCTCCGAATTAGCTTCTGCAGTTTGCTCTTCACGGGGCCACTGTGGAGGCCAGCCGTCACTTGACTCCTCAGGGCCACATCAACATCGTCCTATTCCTTCACAGGCTTTTTCTGGCGCCACCTAAAATGACACTCACAGAGACAGAGGATGAATGACCCCACCCTCTCCCCGGGTTGTTGTTTACAGGTGTAAAAGTTGGCCCTCAGCCTAACCACCTCTGTATCTCTCCATAGAGCCCTTCCAGAAAGGTGAGAATCTTATCTGCTGTGTTCCTCTGTTCTTCTACAAGCAACTCTACTTCCCTTCTAGCAACCCCTGCTAAGGCACTAAGCACGAAGTCAACCTGCTGTATGGCTGTGAGGGTCTGGGCATGGATGCCAACTTTGATGGTCCGTTTCCACTCTTTAAATTCAGCTTTTACGGACCCATCAAACTTGGCTAACCATGAGCCTCCCAGAAACCAGGGAAACCACCCTGGAGAACCTGTCTCTGCTACCTGATTCTCATTCATTGTTGTTTTCAAAAGAGATCCTTGCTGACTACACCAAATTTCTGGGGCAACCCAGGGTAAAGAGGCTCCAACAGTATTTATTTTCGATAACCAGTAAGTTTGTAGCTTTTCTTTTTTACCCCTCTAAATCTCTTGGACACCAAACAACAAAGAGAAACACCCAGAGACAGAGACTAAATTTCAATACACCTTTATTGAATGTATTCAGGTCCTGAGTCTTAGTACACATACGGTTTCTCCCCTAGGCTACACCCCCACCCCTCACACCTGTGGTTAACACAGCAATACGTTCTTCACAGCACCCCACTCTAGAAATCACAGCCCACAGGTCTAACTCACTGTATTCCCCTTGAGTGAAAGCACAGCACATAAATACGTTTTATCAGGAGATGGAGGAGATACACAGAACAAACACGCACACAAATAGAGCCACATTCAATAATCATGAAAAAGAAAGAAAGAAAAAGAAAAGAAAATTAAAAACAAACTTAATGGTTCTCGGGCCTCCGTAGCCACAACATCCCTCGTATTTTGGTACACGGTTCCGGCTTGGTACGTTTTTCTTCCTCCACTCAATCACCTCCAACCACCACGGACTCTCCACAGCACTTCAAAGGCGGCGTCCATCCAACCCACCAGCCACCTCAAGCGCTGCGCCTCGTCCCCGGCGTCCTCCTCCCGTCCGGTGCGACACGAGCCTCTAAAACACAAACACACAGAAACCTCAACCCACTCTCTCCTACCCTCGGCCCAAGACTGGCCCACAGACACCCTCGGTTAGCTTAGCCACTTCCCTGCTGGCTGGCAGGGGATTGCAGGAGGTTTCCGTGCTGGCGCGCTCGCTCGACAACCCTGCCACCTGCTCCCGTCCCTTTGTTCCTGTCGTCCCCTCGAACTTCGCCCTGGTAGCCCTTCCACTCACAGCGACTGGAGCTCCTGCAACATAAACAAAGGGACACCACACGAACCACGACCCAGCTCGCCTCACCACTGACGCCAGTCCTCAGACTCGAACTCCGGGACCTTAGTTCCCATAGTGGTGAGTCTGCTGCCTCTGGTCACTTGAGAAAGTCTTTTCGTCAACTTTTCCCCCAGAATCGTCTGGGAATCCGCGCACCCCGAAGCATGGTCGCCACCATGCTGATAAAGCCCCAAGCCCCGCCCTCACAGCTCATTATCGCTGGGGCAAACATGGACCAAGTGCTCTCCAATGCTGCCAGACCCAAAATAATTGAAAAGAAAAGACAGACAACACAGACACAACACAATGTCAAAACATGCAAGGTTTATGTTCTCCAATGGTATGGAACAAACATGGCAATTTTTTATCAAATTAAAGTATAATAAATTATCCACTCTACTTACGAACACAAAATATTGAATCTTTGCTTTCAATTAATTTCCTGTGCTGATTTGAGCTATTAGTGAGATTGGCGGTTTTAAATGAAACCAAACGATTGTTATCACTGTCAATAGCTGAGAAAATTAGGAAAAACAAACCAACAAACAAACAGATAAAAGGGATATCTGAGATGACACCTCAGATGCATGCAGTAATAGTGAGACAGCATGGCTTCCTTCAATGATCTCACAGTTTACTCCCAACAGGAAAAGTGAATAACAGTGGAATTTTGTTCATCAATTTCAAGTGGCCTCTTGTTTAAATAAATAAGTAAATATGTCTTTCTATGTGGCATACAGGTCAAACTGTTTTCTGTTTGGTACTTTGCAATACGCTCACTGTTGACTACTCTGTCAGCATTCGTCCGTGACAGGTCCCATAATTTACTCTGAGCTGTCAAATCTCCCCTGCAGCAAGTGTCAAATTGAATGTCACGAAAGTGTCACATCTCTGGTGCAGAACTGTTTTTTTTTACTGATGAGATCTGACTCTTTATATAATCTCATTTACATTATCATGCCTTAAAGTTCAGATGGCTCGCTAAAGCCAAATTGAAATCAGATTCTGTAAAATTTGTCAAGGACACTTCTCAAAATTATTAAAGAATAACCTGGACTTTTATCCCACAGTGCATCCTGTTGCCATTTCTTTTGGCAGTGGACATAGGAAAGTATGGGCACTCTGACAGGTCTAACGCTACCCAATG